>PDGT01000022.1:3293850-3480375 GCA_003671415.1 Megathymus violae
CTCTTTCGCATGGATGCAATTTTTAGGTGTATTTTAAAAAAAAATTATATCATACGTACCTAGTACAGTTAATATCAAACAACAAAAAATAAGTCACCCAAAGCTGTCAAGCCGTTCACATGGGTTTGAGATTAATGCGGCAATAGATTTTTGTAGATGTATAAAGTGAGTGAACGGCCAAACGGGGATAACCAGACTCCACACACCATTGCACACATTTTAAGTTACGTCAATGGACAATTATGACTGAATAATTATGGAGAACAAGTTAATAAGTCCAGCCACTTTTTTTAATACACAATAATAGAGTTGCTCAGAAATTGCAAAATTGAATCCTCATATATTGAATATATAATAAACCCCTGGAGTAGTAGAACAGTCAAACCACTTAACTGACACTGCTGCAGCTCTTGTACATGCAGAATAATATACAAAAAACAGTTTTGAACACATAAAATAGTTTTTTAACCACACCACATAGTAACATAACTGAGTTACCAAACGCACCTCCGTGCAAAGCCTAGATTTTCTATGGATTCTGTGCGTATAGCGGAACTAATATGATCTCATCATAACATAACGAAGTCATGCCTGTTTAAGTTCAAAAGTACTTGACCCTAATTTAATGAGAAATGAACCTACAACATGTTTCGTCTTCACTCGTACACTGTTATCAGAGTGGTCGTGAATTTATAATGATCTTATCGCATGCAAGTCAACATTCAGCCTGCAGCTCTCGCAATGCAGAATGCATGATGGATTAGAGAACGGAACAATTTGCAATACGTTTAATAATGTATGTCCAAAACATAAGTGATATACCTCGAGGCATCTTAGTATACACAATTATAGGTTCTACAAACCGGCCCTTGCTTTGATTTGATAAATGACTACGAGAACAAATTAATTTCCCAGGCATGATCCATAATATAAATTTGAAAGGTGTTAAGTAATAAGTAACCCTTCTTCGTTTTCGGTCGGCAATCCGTCGGCGATGCCTTTGGTTTTACCGTTGTCCATGGGCGACGGCGACCTCTTACCATCAGGTGGGTCATCTGCTTGTTTGCCCAGTTACAAAATAAATCCAAATTACATCAACAGTTTTAGTTTGATACCCGAGCAGCAGACGAACAGACCTGTTTAAAAAACATCAAAACCTCTACAAAGTCTACCTACATGAAAGTTTCCAAAAAATGTTCCACGTACAGACTTCGTCTTTATCACAGTTTATGTTATACGTAAAATGAATGAATGAATGAAATAATATTTATTCGAAGTTGGTTTTACGAATACTTTTCGAAAGTCAAACTGCGTCATTGCTTCAACAAATCCCTACCGTGAGTGGCCTTAGAAGAAGCGGCAGAAACTCCCAAGAAGTTTTTCTGCAAAGAAGTATAGATGAATGCATTATCAAGAATGTTGTTTATCGAATGGCCTGTTCACTTCGCTTAATATTTTATAGTCAAAATAGTATATTTTAACCAAATAGACGATATTGTGCAAAATTTTTACACCTCGTTACAGCTGGTCTAGTTAAATGCACAAAGACTCGACAAATCATGATTTTCGTATCGAACTTGCAGTGTTTCAAACAGATGCAAGCTGCCAAGTTACAACTGAGGATACTTCCTGTTGATCAATCTTAGTAAATGCCTCCAACGAGTCGAATTCTCAGGGAAATAGTTATTCCTGTCAATGCTATAAATGGTCTTTACTTGTCTTTGCCGTGTAATTTAAGTAATTGACATTTGGGTCAACTATTTTAAGTCAAAATAAAATAGACTTCGCTAAAGGAAACCGTCAATTATAACTGTCTTTGAAGTTGGTTAACAACATCCATGAATTGCACAGTTACATTCTTGTAACTATAGTAACTTTGTTAATTGTTTACATTAACGGAATGCCATATTCTTAACTAATTGAATATCAAAATATTTTGTTTATTATCTTATGTTTTTCCTTTTCTACACCAGTTCAAAAATGCTTCTATCTAACGAACATGGTTTGACTAGAAAGACACTTATTTCTAATAAAGTAACCTACATATATTAACTATTCTGGGTTATGTGATTATTTTAAATATAAGACTGCTTGTACACGAGTTTAATGTATAGCCATAAGTGTTAGTAAGTGCTGTAAATAGGAAAAAAATATTTCTTGGGAGTATCTTGCCGCTTCTTCTGCGGGGGCTGCTTAAGGTAGGTATTTCTTGAAGCGATGTCGTACTTTGAGTTTCAAAAAGTGTTTGTAATAACCAACTTCGAATATTTATTCATTCATTCATTTTATTGTCATTTCATATTATTTCACTTCGGTTCTCCCTGTTAAAATACTATGCATAATATATCTAATAATATAAGTGTATCGAGGTCAAATAACGGGGTCAAATCTGGTAATCTAATATTTTTTTGGATATTATCATGTAGGTAGACTTTATTTATTACTCAGTGTGTCTGTGTGTCAGACATCGTAGCACATAAAAACCATTGAACAGATTTTTATAGTACTTGACATATTATTAGCTAATATTATGGGTCATCTAGGATACTTTTTGTCCTGAGAAATGGATTTATTCCTGCAGAATAGGAAATAAAAGTTAGTATGGACATTCTATAAAAAAGGCAGTAAAAAAGACTGCTTGGTTCCAGCTATTGGAATAAATTAATACTTTTTTTATTTTAAGAACTAGGAAACCCTATCCCAAATATAATACGGGTGCTATTTCTTAACATAGGGTAAGTTATTACTAGTATATAAAGCTACTCATATTATTTTTAAAGCATCGCATAATAAAGATATCTTATAGAGACCTCAGTGAATCGAATGACTGAAAATTAAATACCACCTTGTTTAATAAACCCTTCCTGCGTTTTTAGTTTCCTTATTCTGTGTGAATACATTTATCTGTGTGCCCACATGTAAAATGATCTGTATGTAAGAATCTCTACGAGTATCTACTCGTCTTATTGATGTAGGAAAATGAAAGATAACATTTCATTTTCAGCTGTACCGACTGACAGTTGTCATGCATGGCTGGTTGATCAACGTTGATTTTGTGTGTCGGCTATCAAGTAATTTTCATTTTATTTACGTTTTGTTGAGGCAATCAATTTATATATGCGAACAAAATGAACTGCGTATAAACAAACATACAATGTTATGTCATTCACAATGTCAAATATCCAAAATTTAGAATATTCGTCGATATTGACTATCACAAAAAACATTGTTATTCTAATAAACACAAACCAATCACACCGAAATACTATAATCATCATATTTTTGTCCTCAAACCAAAATATACAATTAGAAGGAAATTTTGAGCTACATAAAGAAGCTTCAGTTTAATTAGTTATTAATTTATTCGATTATTTATTTTGTACACCCAATAAAAGTACACGAAACAAAATATGTATGAAATTTTGAAATATGTCACTACTTATTTGTAACCGGAAATTCTTCTCAGAAATAAAATGGGAAAAAGGCAAACTTAGTGCGTGCTTAAACAACAATATATATCAAAACACGAAGACGACATATATATTGCTATATATTCTAATTAGATCATTGTCAACAAACGTAATGTAAGTGGAAATTTGTGACGCGTTTTTTAAATAACGTGAATGTTTTAATACGCAGTTCGAATGTTTTTATTATAATTCTACGACCCGCCGAAGTTATTTTCCCGCGCAGTGCACGAACACGAGCTGTATAATTTCTCTTTGAGAATTTCTAGTTCAATGTTCCGGATTTAAAAGCTCAATTATATTTAGTCCGGTCGAACGAGTATCCTCCGTGCTTGTGAGATTATTTGAGAATTTACTGAAAACATTATATTGATTTTTCGGTGCAATTCTTTTGGCTATAGTATGTTTACAATGTGGCTCGTGCCAACACCGGTATTTAAACACAATATAAAACACAACAACACAACAACAAACACAACACAACAACCGGTATAGGGTTGAATCCAACTTTTAGTTCAAGGCTACACTCGCTGCGGACCTTCCGGTTGCGGACCGGTTCCTTCTGTTGGAGGTCGTTGGATGTATTGATTAGTTTTATCTCAATACCAACGAATACCGTGGATAATGTTAAAGAGCCAATAATATGGGGTTACCCGTTCACTTTGGCCCGCAAGTGATGCCCTAAGCGTTTCGAACGGTTATGGATGGCAGTGATATGCTCGTAGTTTGCTCGTTCGTTTATAAAGCAAATATTTAATCGCAAAATTTTTAAATGTTTTTCGATTGTATAGTTAATGAATCAATTAAGAAGCTAGTCTCTCGCTTCTGGCATGGACTACGTGGCCGTTGGGTCATTGGTATTTTAAAGCCAATCTGAACAGTCAGCTGATGATACATAGTTACCTACGCACATACATAGACGTCCATAACACTACACACGTTGCAAACTAAAAAGGATGCGCGCAAAGAAGATTATAGCCACCCAGTTACATAATAAACCCTACACTTATGCACAAGTACTTCGGGATATAGTCGGTGGTAAAAAGACAAACGACCTCGAATAAAAGGGAATTGCAGGGGGACTGTACCTAATGAGGTGTTCGTTTATTCGTGAGGAGTCAAGGTCCATCACGTTGAACCAGAAGCAGAGTTTCATGAATATTATCACAGCCTAATGTAGTTCTTCATACCGGCCAATGTTACTAAACATGCGTATTCATACGCGTTTAGAAAACTAAGCAGTCTCGGAAAGAACGTTAAGATTACATTGTAAAATTATGAACACTATTCGCCGTCCAGTTATTTTGTTATAGTGTCAATTAAAAATTATCGATTTTAATTATCAAGTTATGTGATAATTCCACAGAAATGATGGAATGTCTAGACGTTGTTGACTTTTCTACCTACATTAATAGACCACTATATTTTTTTACAAAGAGCTATTTTGTATATATTGTAGAGGACAAGCCATTATATAATCAATTTTTGACACACACATGTAATATAAAAAAAAAGATACGGTTAAAAAATTACTTACGACCCTAAAGTTCTAAATAAGTTCATGTTTTTAAGATTCTACACATCTCTCATTGCAATTCGAAGGATAACAGACAAGTTCCTTAGTTATTAAATACTTCGTTATGACGTTTGCCATGTTGAATCAGTAGGTAAAATTAAAGTAAAATATAGCAACACTTTTAAAAAAGATTGACAAGTGTCAAGAAAGCAATAAACTGAAATATTTGGTATTAAAGAAAATATACAGCTTCTTATCCCATATTACAAACTCACTTAAAAAGTTTTGTTTAAAAATATCCATTCACGTATTGAGTTATTTTACTTAAATAAAAACGAATAAATCAAATGTAATTAAGAAAATATATTGTATTTTTCATTACATTTAAAGCTGTTATTTTTATAAAATTTCACAGAATAATAAGCCGTTAAACCATTATAGAATTCCAAGGCTTTCGCAAACAAATCAAGAGCTATTAAATGAAAATTTTTTTACATGAAGAATTGTTGAATATTTTTATCCTTACCGCCATTTCATGTTCATCGGTATTTTATGACATTTAGAATTACGAAATTCATCATAAGTATTTCATTACGAAATACTGACGCAAATTTAATATTTAATACTAATCCCGCGGCGCCAAGCCGCTTCGAATATCGCTTCAAGGGCGACTCGAAATAAATTCGTATTTAATTTAATACTGCATTCATGTCGCGACAACGTACAGAAAAGTTGCTAAACACGGCCGCCCACGGTATCATAAAAATATCGTTAATGTTCACTTCTAACAACGAAGCTACCCTAATGTATGATCGGTTTATGGGTTAGTGAAAACATTCTCGACGTAATGATCCGTACCAAGTTATTAATTGTCTTAAAATAAAGTTCCAAGCACTTCACAGATAATTATACGCGAAACCCACAACCTCGCAAGTTGTTGGAAACTTAGGAAACTATTTAATTCAAGTTATAATAGGTTGCGAGTTGCATGCACTAAAAAGTTTTATGTATACGAAAAATAATTACGGCGCATAAATTGGATTAGACTTAAACGTAGCGAAGTTCACGAAACTTTGTGGCGTGTGCTACACACACACACACAAACACACACTGGAAAACTAAAATTTCGCTGATTACATTCACGGCTAATTACCTCGCACACAACAACGATTTTTTTAAAAAAAGTTTTTTTCACTTGTCATTTTTTCGTGCCAAGGAAATGTGATGGGCGCGGTCGCGACTTGCGATGACTGAAGCTTTGTTATTGCGAAGTGTGTATTATAATAATAGTGATAATGACATTGCCTGAGGTAAAGCAGGTGTGCTACAGACCTGAGAACAGTCGTGTGAAGATGCGCGCGCGCGCCGCACGCTTTCAGACCTCCAGAATGGTACTACAACGCCCGACCAGTCGGCCCGCGCTCGCGCCCCAATTCTATTTTTAACCGAACCGCTTATAATTTTATTGTTTCAGCGAAATTCTAGTAAAACGACAAGCGAGCGCGCCGGACGTAACTCTTCTAATGCCAATGCGTGTCCCTAGCCGAGAATCCCTATAATAGTTTGTAGTAGATGATAACGTAATCTTATTATATATATTTTTTGTGTAATACTGAATCACCAATATTTGATTCAATCCCTACATTACACAAACATCTCGAGCAAGAATTACGTCGAAATGTAACCTTGATTATAGTTTTAAATGTAATTCAACATTCACAAACAATGCTACATAAACACATCAATCGCAAAACGCCTCAAAAACTTGGAAATCAAATCAAATCTTCTATACATGTAGACGGAAACGCACCGGTGATGACGGTGAAGTTGGGCACAAACAACGGTTACTAATCGTCACATACCATCAATTCCAACGTCTGTTAGGTTATCAACGGTAAATTTACGTAATACTATATTTCTAAACATATTCATATTATCCTGCCGTTCCAGAAATACGCTTTAACATACATAGATTACAACAAAGTTCTTAATAGGTGTAAATTACAATATTCCATTTGCTCTGATACTATTATACAAAATGCAAACCCATCAACAAAATGTCTTTGAATTTATTTGTAAATTGAATCCTTTCTTCACAATATTGCCGTTCCCAATTCGTAAGAGAGGGAATAAAATAAAGCTTTAAAAGGAATAAAAACTCAAGTACCCTAAGGTTCTTTTAACGGTCACTTGGTATTAAATAGACATCATTATTACAAGGTCAGACAATAACAAAAGGACTAATTTAACAAGATTTTACTTAATACAATTTATTTTGAACTCCTTCCTTCGATTTGAAGCGTCTGTTCTGGGATAATAATAATTAAATAGGTATTACGAAGTTGAGTCTCGTGGAACCAACATTGAGGTTCCTTTTGGAGTGGACTGTATTTTGGAAGTTGTAGATTGAAACCGGACTCAGTAAATAACGGTGTTTTATAGAAGACGTAGGCACACACCAGACAGAGAATAATGTTGCCAGCTACGACGCATAGTATAAATAATTTGTTGAGTTACCAACATTATGGTACAAATGATGAAAATGTACATCTTCTGACTTTCTACCTTTCCTCTTTTCGAATAATTTGTTAAGCATTTCAGTTGTTGTATTGAACAACCAACAGGAAGCTTTTCATCTTTAAACACGTCAATGATGTTTTTACATTCACCATCGTCTAGGACATCTGCTCAGTTGTCGGCAATCACATTAAAAAAACACGATAATCTTACCTTATTAATGATTTTATATTTAAATTATATTTATTACTAGCTGTGTCCGCGACTTCGTCCGCGTGGAATTTAATAAAAAGTTATTTAGTAGAAATAAAAGTAGCCTAAGTTACTTATTACGTCAGCTACCTGCCAGTGAAAGTCCCGTCAAAATAGGTCCAACCGTATCAGAGATTATCCGGAACAAACAGACAGACAGACAAAAATAGTAAAAAAAGTTTTTTGGTATATGTGCCATATATACATTCATATGCATGTAGTAAAAGCGGTTATTTTAAAATTACAAACAGACACTCCAATTTTATTTATTAGTATTGATTAAAACATTACAGGTTACGCTCGCTGTATTTTGGTCGTAATAACCCGACTTGGCGAAGTTTGCGCCCTAGATCTTCGGATTAAGACTTCTGATGGATGAATGGATGGATGCCTTCCAGGACGAGATGGTAGTATCTGGCTAGACAGGCAAATAACCTCACTACGATGGATATGTATTGTCAGGATTAATCTAGGTGACTTCAGCAATATCCTAACGAAGAGAACTGATGCCATTAGATGCTTATTGATCATAGGTACCTCAAGAGGAAATGAGCAAGGATGGTTTGGACTAGATAAAATGGGCTCTCTACGCACAATCATTTGTCCCAATCCATTTATTTTAGTACATTTATATTATACTACTCGCAAACAAGACAATGATTGTCAAGTCCGAACATAACCCTTTTAAATTAAATTAATTAAAATGTACCCACATACCTATGACTTGGTTGTTAATGTCACTGTTTACAAATTAACCCTTTTAATGGCTGTCAGGCATCTCGAAAAATAAAAAAGATTCAGGGAATGCTACTCTTGGCTCGGCATATCTTATTGTATTTACGATAGGTACATTATGTTGAGACTTGGCTCAATCTTTAATGTATTTGATGGCCTTTACAAATTATTTCAGCTATTTAAACCGTTATGTAATTTTGTACACTCAAAAAACTGATATGAAAATATGTTTTAATTTTTAAAGAAAACTAATCATAAAGAACACTGACCTCAAACTAGCAGAACACCTGTTGTTAATCAACCATTTCAACGGAGATTTCATTAAAATCGGCTATTATTGGTGGATTAAAATCGTTGTAATATCGGAGGCCTTGAGAGCACAAAAGCACTTCCATCACTTCAGATATCAACATGGTATAGGCTCCAGGATGTTTCAGATAACAGACAAAGGTTTAAACCTCAAGACCGTAGCTTGAAATACATTGGGTTAAAATTTTATGAAGATGCCTAAATTTCGCTGCGAAACCTGTGTGGTAGAAGGAAAAAAGGACTCAAAAACTTTTTAAGCGACCATCTCCGAACCGGAAAGACGGAAAAGCGAAGTATAATTCACAGTTTTCTATAAATCGTCGAATATTGACCTGCCAGAGGCATTTGCCAGGCGCAATATAAGACAGACACAGCAATTTAAATGCCAACTCCACTAGAGCTATCACTCTTCGCGATTTTATAGCAGTTTAGTTCATAAATTTTATACAACTTATCTGTGCATATTACTATCTGCAATAATAAACTCGTTTCTAAACAAGTTTTGACTTTTTATTGACATGTTACAGGATTTTCGCCAACTTTTTAGCCGTCAACTTATCGTTAATGGTGATATGGATGGATACAGGCGGTGGTGACTCCTAAACATTAGGTAGCCCCAATTTTTTTATCTCGATCGACAATTAATAAGCAAACGAGGCACTTGATGATACGTGGTCACGCGATGTTGACCAAGATAAAAACGATTGATACGTTTATCACTGGCTCTGTGACACTCCAAATGAAACACTGAAATATTTTACAGTAGATTATTAAAGGAGGATGGTAGCTAGTCTTGGAAATGAGGAACTCTACCAGTGCACATGTGTCGTTGGCATTAATATTGAATGTACAGAGACCAGCGATCTGTAAAAAGAAGTTCCTGGAAACATTACCTCATGATGGGAATCGCCGTTAAAGCTCGTCCTTACTCGGCTATTGACATACAAAATAATAACAAGGTAGTAAGTAACTATACCTTTAATGGTTTAGCGATCATAGCAGCCCATAGCCAATACACAAGAGTAAGATTATATATAATTCTGTTTAAGTTTAATCACATATAATTACATATCAAAATAATATATCCCTGTCTAGAGAAATATTTATTCTGAAGACTGATGCGTTCCTCACTTAATTTTCAAGCATATGTGGTTCTGAACTTTGAATATATCGTTGGACGCAAAATTTTTACTGCTGAACTATCAAGATTAATGTTAGACATACCATAGACAATATTCTCACGGATAAAGTTTTATATTTGTACTAATAAAGAAATTTCAATGACCACCATACACAATATCCTACATACGCACAATACACTCATGATCATTTCGACACAGATTATGTTTTTAAAACGATCGTAGTCACCAATAACATAATTTCGATATTTATGTACGATGAAACAATATTCTTAGACATTGCGTTACAATGACGCAAGCGCCATACTTATCTAAAAGTAACGTCCGAATTGAAACATTAACTCCTCATAAATAAGGTTTTAAAAATGGAAAAATTTGTGACACAATAAATATGTATTTTTTCAGTTTCACTACATAGTCATAACTATTTCATTATACACATTCTTAATGTATAATACTATCAATATTATCACAACCCATAAGTGTCCCACAACTAGACTCGGATTTTCGTTTAAAAATGCAAAGATAAAAACAATATATATATGATACATTTTTGTATACCAGAAGTTTTACTTACACACCCTCCTCGCTTCGCTTCAGAAAACCAACACCTTAAGTTTTCACATAACACATGTTGTTTGCCCCTTTTTATTGTTTTAGGTGTCGTTTTTACATAAAGTCACCATAAATCTATAATTCCTTGTCAAGTAGTAGAATACGTGCGATCTAGTACCTCTAACCTAACCGAGTAACCTGCAATTTGTGTAAAAAAATCAGTGTGTAAATTCGAGGGCATTCTTCACCCATACGAATACCCGTTAAAAGTAAAAGTATTTAAGGGTTCAACAGACAGAACCGCTATTATGCTCTACGTCACGAAACTCAGGTTTTATATAGTACGTTATAGGTAATATTGACAAAGTCACGATCTGAAGAATTCTTCAAATTACTTGGCAAGCGGGGACGCGATAACGAGCCGACTGTCAATCCTTGTCGACTCGAATCACGCGACTACAAAAACCGTGTACTATATATGACCTTCAGGTAAAATGGTTGTGAATTTATGGTAAAATTATATTTTTCTTGGTTTTTAACCGACAAACGAGCATGATGTTTGACGCGATAGTAAAAGCTCATCTGGTCCATGCACGTTTGTAACAACAAAGACACCACCGACGCATTGTCAATTAAGATGAACAGTGACCAGCTTATTACTAGCATACTTTCTAATAATTTTCTAATAATCTAGCATAATTTCTACAGCATTTGTAGAAAGACACAAAAGACAATAGTACCATGAAGAAACTTTACCAACACGCATAAGTACCGTCGGATTTAACGAAGTGGTTGGACCCCCAAATGAGTAAAGGGCCTAACACCGCGATATATTACACCACAACAAAGCTAACATTGAGATACGATTTTGTGAACAGTTTTTGAAACAGCTCGATAACTTTTACAGTAATTTGATTCTATTGGTAATTTTTATGCTAACAATGAAACAGATGGAACGCCGTCAGACTATAAGATGTCAGAGTATAAGATGATTTAAAGTCAAAAGGAAAGCGACCTGTTTTTTAACTGGGTCTCCAACCTTACAAATGAATGACATAAAAATATTTTAGAGTTAATTTTAATTGTCCTTATCAAGTTAAAAACCCTTTTGATCATTCGAAATGATCATAACGAGTATGGTATAGTATACAAATACGTTACAAGCAGAGAATTGCTACATGCAGGAGAGGCTGGCGTAGAGTGTAGGAGAGTTTATATACCTCATTATTGAGAATAATTATTTACCATACTATTCACATTTGTTGCATAAGGTAAAAAGTTTATAAAGCTTTTTTTACTTTCTTCTTTTTTTCTTCTCCTTTGCACATTCGTGTCAGTCGTAGCGTTTCGTATCACCGTGCACAATTTCTTCTTTTTTGGATCTTTTCTAGGACAAGTCAAAACGTTTATATTTGTTCGGTATTTTCTGTAATAAACTGATACAGACAGGTACAGAGTGTTGTTTAGACAACGCTTTTTTTGTTCCATTGCTAATATAACCAGTTCAAAAATACTTAGTTCGTTTCATATATGTATGAGGTTTTTTGGCTGGTCTATATATTCGCTTAGGAACAATTTCTTCACTGTCATTAAACACGCTTTGTAGGTGTTTGCTGGGCGAATTTGTTTATTTTCCAAAATTGTTATTGTACCCAGCAAAATGCTGACGGGATAGCTGCTTGTTTTCAAAATGTTTTGTTAGATTCAGTGGCTTTACGAGTTATACACCTTGAATCATCTTCACTGCAGCCAGTTTAATTTTCTATTTTTTTTTTTACATTCACATTGCGTCATCGGCGACTACGATGCCTGCAACCACTCGTATCAGATCTTGTAACCACTCAGCACTGATGGTGCGGCATTAGGCCAATAACGGTCATCCACAATAACAGGCCCGCCGCTGCATGGCGCAACAATATTTTAAGTTTCGTGTGACAGAATATTTATATGCTTTATTCCTACATTATCGACCACAACCGTGGTATATTTGTGTCTGTTAAATCCTCTAAGGTGCGAGGTAGGTACAAATGAAACCCATGCATGTCCGAATAATAATGACTGTAATAGATGTCTCTATCACATTCCAACACTAAAGATTACACAATATTCAGTAGTAACATAACATAAAAATATAACTCCTTCACAATCCGTAAGAACAACATATTTTTTCTCTCCGTAAATCGTGTAAACTCTGCATCGGATCAATTGTGGGTGATTTCTAGCGAACGTGTTAAATACAAAAACAATGCAGCATGTGGCATTAACGTGATAACATCGGTGATACAAATATATTAAAGTTAAATTTTAAAATAAAACTTAAACTATTGAGCATTAAATTTTGAAATGGAATCCAAATATTCGTCCTTACCAATAGCCTACAAGAATACCTACACCGCATTTCACAATCAATTTGACATCGTTATAGCATGGATTATACTGAAGGACATTACAATGACGTCTATATGCAATAAATTCCATAATAAATATATGGTTTACATCAGCAGAAGCGAAACACTTAACTATAAACTTTGATGCTCCGTTACAAAATATAAACACGTTACACAGTGAGGTTACACCGTAGAACTTATAACACACATAACTTGTTAACAAGTTTGTGTTTGCAACGTGAGTCGTAGCGCTCACGTAGCCTCGTGCGTGTAGATTGCATGCTACAGAACATATCAGCTTTCTCGACGCCTTTACTTGTAACCATTATTATTTATTCAGTTTGCTTCGCTTTCGAATTATATGTACATATGACAAGCATATAGGGCAAGCAGTCGGTCAGTATCGAAACCAATTTATTTTAATAGCCCGGAAATGTATATTCGGGTACGATCACATAAATTATTCGCCATACAAAGGTAGACTTAAGTCTCAAGAAGTATTCCTCCGTGGTGCGGGCGCTGAGTTTAGTAGTTGATACAATCTGTTCACTTTTAGATAATATTTTGTAGGATACTTGGAAAATTTGTTATAAACTTCCCAAACGTGCTGAACAGATTACCTTCCACTACTGGGCTCTTGTTTGTTCTTACAATAAGGGTTAATCCTAATTCATCTTACCATTTGAACAGATTTCACACAGGTTTCATCACGATGATTTCCGTAAAGCAAACGATAAACAAATTCTAATATCCATATCAGACTGGTCATAGCATGGTTAAGTGTTAATAAAATCACTTATAAAATATGTAAAGCCCTGACAGTCAAAATCTTATTATGTTGACATAACTGGATATCAGTAACATATTCGGCATAATAGATTTAAAAATATGTTGACTGTATTGCGATCTCTTAAAGTATCCGCATTCGATAATAACTGGTCTAAGAATAATTTATTTTAACGCCATTAACTTGTAAAGTTTAAAGAACATTTGTCTTTAAGGTCTTCCGCAATTGACAGTGTACCGCAAGGAGACATATTGTCTCCTTCTCTTTTCACGGTTTTCATTAATAGTGATATCGATTATATATCACTTGTATGCCATATTTATAGTAACACTGAGAGTCTGTTATTTTTAGTGTATAAAGCACTTTTGCGTCACAATCCAAATATTACACAGATCATCATAATTCGATTTCCGTTGATTTCATATCTTCCCTTAAAAATCTTTTACTGCTTAAATTACTCCCCTGTGTCATCTACCAATCAGGATCCAATCATCCTAGTCTTTCCTTCTTTGTCTCTTAAAGTTTTCCTCTTTCCTTGGTCGTAGCGTAGCTCACACAAGGCAATGGCATTCGTTTCCTCCTGACCTCTTAGCTGTACCACGCAGTTTCATTCCGACGATTTAGATAAACTGTAGGGTTTTATACTTATTTGCCCAGTTTCTATAGGGATGCCATTTAGAATCAACCGCGAAATATCTACGTGTATCAGCTACGGTGTCTATAAGCTCTATGATATACAAGTAAAATAATAAAATAATGAAAGTAACGAAAAACGATTCCTTTTCCTTTACGGATGTGCATGGGAGACTGTCGTGACTTCCTATCAGATTTCGCACGGTGTAGCCTCATCACCAGCAGAATCTGATCTCAGCAGTATCGGAAAACCAGCAGAAGCGTGAAGAGTGCCAATAAAAAGTGCTTTTGGTATTACAGACGTGCACGCGAGATAATGGTCACTTATAATCATAATCAGTGCAGATGACATTCGAAGCACGGAAGCGCATAAGAAACTTTTGCTACTAGCAACTATAGACCGCGGACGCGTTGTTGAACTTGGTCCATCACTAACATCAGAAGCTATCGAGTCATGAGCGATTCAAAGTTACTTCAAAACAATCGAATCTTCCAAAAGTATGAGTTAAACTCGATTTGCACGTTGTAACGATGGTCACTCGGATTACTAGTTAAACACACGGTTGCTTACAATAGACTGTCTTTATTAAGATTAAGCATGGTTATATATGTATTACACCACATCTCCCCTATTAATAGAAGAAAAAAAATACAAAATAATGCTTTTTTTTACCTGATTAAACTATAATTATATTATTATATTAAATATAACTTATTTAATAATAACATTTCTTTAAAATTAATGCTTTACACTCAATAACGTTGTATATTATTACATAATACAATATATCGTTACACAATTTTACAAAGTTTCGTCCAGTTTTTGTGAACAATGTCTACCTTTCCATTTTTCATAATTTCCACGTTACAATCTAAATCCTTAATAACAGTATAAGAACCTAAGTATATTTGATCCATTTTGTTTTCTGAAGGATTTCTAACATACAATAAGACACCTTTCTTATAATAAACAGGGTTTATATTTGTATCATATTTATTTTTCCGTTTAATCTTACTGTGAAGCAAATTATCTCGAGCATCCTTCTGTGCCAACTGAAGTCTATACTTTAATTCTAACGCGTAATTGTCATGAGCGTATAAGGATGAACGGTATTGCCATCGAATTTACCTGGTAAAATACATCTTTTACCAAATACCAGCTCGTGGGGTGTATATTTAGTTTCGGTGTGGACCGCATTGTTGTAAGAGAAACACCAATACGGCAACCAGCTGCTCCAAGATTCTGTTTTATTTTGACAACCAATTCTAAGATACGTACCCAAATTTTTATGTGAGTTCTCCAGCGCACCTATGCTCTCGAGTTGATAAGCTGTTAACATAATTTGATTTAAATTAAAAAATTTGCATATTTCCTTCATGGTGCTATTAATAAATTCACTACCTCGATCAGTTGCAATTACCAGAGGTATGCCAAATCTCAATATGAAATTGTTAACAAACGCACTGGCCACACTAACTGAATCTTTACTCCTTCTTTCTCCTGCCCTCTATCCCACATTACGTGGGGTCGGCACAACATGTTTTCTTCTTCCATTCTTCTCTGTCAGACGTCAACTCCACATTCACACCTTTCTTATTCATATCCTCTTTCACACAGTCGATCCATCTTTTCTTCGGTCTGCCTCTACTCACATATCTATCCACATGCATACCCATCACTCTTTTCGTAACATGACTTTCGTCCCTTCTCATAACATGACTAACTGAATCTTTACTATGTAATGGATATGCTTCACTAAATTTTGTAAGCTCACACTGTTTATTATGGAGATCCTTGGGAAGCGGTCCCACTATATCCAAATATACCTTTTCAAAAGTTAAATGCGCAGTTGAAGTAATTGTCATGGGTTGTTTAGTACCAACGGAATATTTTTGCTTCTGGCATTGCTCGCATTTAGATACATACTCACTAATGTCCTTATGCATAGAAGGCCAATAATAATATTTGAAAAGAAAAAAGAAAGAAAGAAAATAAATTTATTCTGTCTTGTGTAACAAACAGCATTGAACATAATATACATACATATATCAAGATGCAATAAAGACAGAAAAGGTTCGCACTCAAGCGTCGGCGTAAGGGAGCCACACCTGCCTGATATTTCAGTGCGACCCGAGCGTCCGAGTAGTTCGTACAAGCGGTATTTATAAATATATTTATAAGTGCTTACTACAGTTATTTATGCATAAGTGCTAACATAATAAATAATTGGATAATACATAGTTTACCAAACAACAACAACATGTATTTCTTTATATTATTCGATATTCTTGTAATACCCGCGTGGCCACTTGTGGGCAATAGATGAAAGTCGTTTAAAATAACACGTCTGTTATCCGAGTTATTAATTCTTTGTACTTTACCTAAAACATTCAAGCGTGGTCCGGACCATTTATCAATTTTTTTTATTTCGTGTATAATACCTGCTATAAATTTTTTATTATTTTCATGTCACAATATGCACACATTATCTATATTTAAGTTTTTACACAAATTAGACAATTCTCTCACCAATCCGTCTCGCGTTATTGGTGATCGAGAAGATGTGTCTACATATATTACAGATTTATTAGGTGCATATAAAAAGTATTTATACCGTTGTAATAAAATTCCACGCTTCATTAATTTATTTAACCCGATTTTATTAATTAGTGAAATTTCAGTAAAAATAACTTAGTTTTTTAATAACTTCCACAACTCTTAGTTGATCAGGCTTCGAGTTCGTGTTAGCATTATCGACCAGGTCATTAGTACTGCTATTTCCTTTTATGCTACTACTCTTCAAATTACGATATTGTGCTCTTGTTATCACGTTTATTTCACTCATACGCGTCTGATGACGACACAATAATTCGCGACAAGGCATCTGCAGCTGAATTTTGTTTTCCTTTTAAATATTCTATAGTGAAATCATATTCCTCTAATTGTAACTTAAATTTCATTAACCTACTGGAGGGATCGCGCATACCAAACAAATACACAAGAGGTCTGTGGTCGGTCTGTATCTTAAATTGTCTTCCATATAAATAAGGACGAAAATACTTTACACTCCATACTATTGCCAAAAGTTCTTTTTCAATAGTAGGATAATTAATTTCTGGCTTATTCAAACTTCAACTTGCGTAAGCTACAGCTCGACCATCTTTATTGCATAGTACTGAGCCTATTGCTTTTCCTGATGCGTCCGTTTGCACAATAAATTCATTGTTTTCGGAAAAATCTGGAGATTGAAGTACTGGGGGTTTAGTTAAAGCTGTTTTTAAAAGTTGAAATACGTTTTCGCATTCCTTCGTCCAAGAAAATATAACATTTTTACAGCTTAATTTATTCAACGGAATGGCTATGTTTGCAAAATTTTGAATAAACTTCCGATAATAATTAGCAAGGGCCACGAAACGTCTTACTTCATCGACATTTTGCGGTCTGGGATAATGTTTTAAAACACTAATTTTTTCAGGATCAGGTTGGATTCCATTTCTTGATACAATATGTCCAAGATAAAGAACTTCTTTTTGTAAAAAATTACATTTGTGTGGGTTTAATTTTAAATTAACACGTCGCAACCTACTAAAAACGTCAATGAAATTCCGGTTATGAGATTCCTAATTTCTCCCAAAAACAATTAAGTCGTCCTGATATATTAAGCATTTATCATAATTTAGTCCTGACATAGCTATCCTCATCATTCGGCTAAAACTGTTAGGACTAGACTTTAGACCCATTGGCATTCTTGTCATTTGATATTGATTCTTACTTGTTGCGAATGCAGTGTATAGTCTACTGTCTTTATGTAATTTAGTCTGAAAAAATCCCTGATATAAGTCGAGATGTGTAAAATAAATAGAAACTGATAATGAATCCAATATTTCTGTATTATTTGCTAACGGAAACTTATCGTCCTGTATTTGATTATTGAGTTTTCGGTAATCAATTATGACACGCCATTTTTTTTCTTTATTAGTACCTCCTTTTTTAGGAACTAATAACAAAGGGCTAGACCATGGACTTCTAGACTCTTCTATTATACCGTCACGCAACATATTTTTGATTTGTTTATCTAATTCATCTTTTTGCGCATGAGGTAAGCGGTACGGTTTAGTGTAAATCGGACAACTATGAGGCTTTAATTCAATTTTTTGTTCATATACCGAAGTTGTTGTTAATTTATCTCCTGGCAAATGAAATATATCCACAAATTTTGCACAAATATTTTCCACTGACTTTTGTTCTTCTACATTTAAATGCTTTAAATTTAAAGATGAAAATAGCAATTTTACTCGATCAGCATTTACTGTAGTTTTATCGAAGTGGCAAATATGATAATCACTTAATTTTTCTATATTAATTTGAAAATAATTTAACGAAACCCCGACATCCCTGGTATTTAAAATTTTTATTGCGATTTTCCCATCAATTGGCCTCGATAATGTGTTTGCCAAAAATACTCCGTCGCATAATTCCTGAGAGGTAACTACGCAATCCTCGTTAATGTCAGTATTAATATAATGAATAAATTCACAACGCGCCGGAACTTTTAAGTAAGCTTTAGATGATGGTGTAAAGTAGTCAAAGTCTAAAGTCACCACTTCACAATTTTTGTTATATAGTTGCAGGGTATTTAATTCGAAATTTAATACTGGTCGATATTTTTTCAGAAAATCTTGTCATAAAATTCCATTTGTTTTGCAAGGTAATTGTTTAAAAACTAAAAATTTGTGTGTAAAATTAAATTTCATATATCGTAAATTCAAATTTAGGTATCCCTCCGAAAAAATATCTCCTCCAATGCCTTTAACGCTTACATTATATTTATGGAACGCTATTCCTAAATAATACAAGGAATCATATTTAATAGCTGAGACCGATGCTCCCGTATCAATTAACCAGTCCTGTTTATGATTGTTAATCCAAAACGAGACTTTGTTTAAGTTATTACAAGTTAGAATAAAATTAGATTCGAAAAAAATGATTCACCGTTTCCCTATTTGGATTCGCGGTTGAATCTTCGCCCTCCGATGACATCAAGTTTATGTTGTTACGCACCGAAGAATATCTACCACAATTTTTCGATAGATTACCTCTACAACTAAAATTATTTCCACGGTAATTATTTCTACTGTACGGTACCTGGTGCCGCTGATTTGGTGTGCGCCCGTATGCCCTCGGCGAACGTTGTCCAAAATTACGTAGTCCACGCTGCTGGGAGAGACTAGCACGCTGAACACTCCATCCCCTATGAGACCTTTGTTTAGCTTGATACATACCTATCATATTCTCTGAAGATGTCTGTACCTCTTCATATTTTGCTCCTTGCATTGCATCTGTCAAAGAACTAAAATTACGCGCAGTGATAATAGTACCTAACCGACGATCCCGCAGCCCATCAGCAAACCTTTTAATCGCGAGTTTTTCGTTTAAAGGTCTTAAAATTTGATAACTCTCCGAGTTTCCTTCGGCCTGCGAGATGGTCAGGTCAACGAATAATTCCGAAATCTCTTTTCCGAAATCGGACACAGATTTATTATTTTGTTTACACCGCAGCAACCGAGCCTGTAAGGCGGTATGACTTTTTTGTGGCAATAACAATTTACGCATATCCTGTATAAGACTGTCAATGGTATCATATTTCGGTAGTAATAGTAATTTAGCTTGCTGAAACAATCTGCTTTTCAACACAAACATAATTAATTTGTCCTTACATTCCTGTTTTGACAACAAGGTATTATAATATTCGATACTTTCAATTAATTGTTTAGTATTTTCAACATTGTCAGTCATGACCGGCAAAAGGTTAAGCGCAATTTTTAAATCAAACGTCTCTGAACCCATTTTTACTGAACAATTTGAGGAATCTTTGTCCTCGACGCTACACAGTGAAATTATTTCAGAAAATAATCTATTAAACTCCTCACAGCTCTTATTTATTAATGATGACTCCTCTTTCGATACTTTACTTAAGGTAGGCTTACATATAAGTAAATAGTTATTATATTTTTCTAATACACTATAAGCTTCTACTTTTTTTGATTCTAAAATCTGACCTGTCCCGCGACCAGGCCCAATTTTTATTAAATATGTTCGGATATCTTTTAATTCTTTTACCAATAAAAGTAACTCCTGAGCCATTAAAACAAATTAAATGACCTTCCACATTATTTTAACTAATTAATTAACAGTAGGTATATGCATCAATTATAAAAAAAAATTGAATTAGAAACATATAAATATTGAAAATAAATTGTAAAACATATATTATGAATTATAGTAATAGGATTACGTCATAATAATTATGCACTCTCACACACGCACTTTTTTTTCCACACTATTTCACACGAGATCCACAGCGGGTTGCTCGGTTCCTGTAGGCCGGTTCCTGCGCAGAATACTCGCATACCTCATCAGCGTTGCGTTGTCAAGTCTTCTCTAGACCCTTTTATCATGACAGCGTGATTATGTTCTATACAGGAAAATACTCGCTCCTGTTAATACGACCGCACATATCACTGCCAGTAATATGTTCGTTGTCTCGTTGGTTCGCCCGTGTAGAATTTGTATCAGCGCCGGCCACCTGAGCGATTACTACCTCTTCTTTAGTGCTGGATCCACCCATGTTTTGGATAACTTACACTTGACTTGCACTTAAGTCTCGAAGTCGAAGGTAAATTGTAAATTTTCCATCGTGCGGTACGGAGGATTTAGCTCGGTAACGAAACTTTTCTTTATTTGGGAAACGCGCGCGCTATATTCACGATTCTCCTATTACCGACGCAGAGGCTGGCAGGGTCGCCATGTAAGGATGGTCGCTCAGATTACTAGTTAAACACACGGTTGCTTACATTATACTGTCTTTATTAAGATTAAGCATGCTTACATATGTATGTATTACACCACAACGTCCGACCGGCTCGTGTATCCGGTTCGCTAATAAACGAAATACCGCGATTTGCTATAATTAGATGTTCTTAGTTGATCGTAGACATTAAAGCTTCACATAACATGCTGCATCTATTGTATTTATTGCAGTAATACTGAAGTAAAATTATTGTTTTGAAGTCATACTTATCTGTACTAATAATAATATCATAACAGGGTCGAATCTGTACTGTATGAAATGTAAGTAGACTTTGTTATCGATGTAGGTCAATAATTTTTTTTAATTTTTGGCTATTTGTCTGATCAAGCATCATACTAAAACCACTATACACATATAGGATGATACGTGGCATATTAGTAAGAGTAGCTCATATATTATATATTATGGGTCATAATACTTTTTGTGCCGGTAAATAAATCTGTTCTCGCGGAATAGGAAGTAATAGTTAATATGGGCATCTATTAAGAGGGCAATAAATACATTTTTACACAATTAGATAAGTCCCTTTCTAAAAGAATATGGGTGCCATTTCTAAACATAAGGTTTTATGATGCGAAACGAGAGCAATTACTAGTAATAAATAAAAACATATCGTTTGACAGCAATAGCAATCATTTGATTTTAAACTTATGTATATCATCGCGGACATCACTTTAACTGTAACGGGTACTCACGATTTATGTATTTTTTCAATATCGCGGTCACCTGATTCGTCACATTACATGATTTGGGTCGAAAAATCGGTAAAATAAAAAAAAACGTGAGTACTCGTTAAGTTAAGAATAGGAATCATTGATGCCTGGTAAGTGTACTTTATTGATGACTGGAAAAAGTTCATTTTGCATTTTATAGCCAATTGACAATAACGGAATTAATAATTTCATGTCCGTCTGTCCGTGTCATCATCCTCCTGCCCTTATCCCAACTTTATTTGAGTTCGTCGCGGCATGTATTTTTCTTCCATACTTCTCTATCAGCCGTCATCTCACTAGTAACTTCCATTCTAGCCATATCATCCTTCACACAATCCATCCATCCATCCATTCATCCGTCTGTCCGTGTATCACAAGCATTTTACTCAAATACTATTGGCAGTAAATGGATATAATTTGGAAGGTATACTACGAACATATGCAATGGATTAGAGTTCTACATAGTAAATTACCAATAGAAATACATTAGTAGTGGTGCTCCAAGCATGTCACTGAGAGATTTATTCAGACATGTGTGGTATCTTTAGATAGGTATTCAGAGATAATGATAAGATTGTTATACTAAGTGCACCACACACTTTTTAACTACAGAAGTAAAAAATTCTGTATAAATTGGAGCTGGCAGAATTTTAAAACTATTTGATAGTATCAGGCGGTATTATGCTAAAATAAATTCAATCGAAAATGGTTTTAAATCATGTATCATTTAGTTTTTAGGATATGCAATATTTTCATTTTTCAAATTTCATCAATAGCTTTTATTATGATACTATGAACCCTAACATTATTATTGCGGCCGATAATAAGACTCAGTATTTACTTCAACCACAGACTCCATTGCTTTGGTTAATTCGACACCCATTTGGCAGTTCTTCTTGACATTCATCTTGGTTTCGATGTCTTGTTGTTTTTGTCTTTAGTTTTGGCCTTTTGGCTACTAGTTTGTGACAAATGAATGAATGAAATCCATTTACAAGATACATGTGATTTTGATCTCAGGTTTTTAATATTATTTTATGTGGTTCTACTTGAGCGTTAACTGATAATAATTATGTATAGTTAAATTCTTTTTTGTATTGGTTCATATATAATACTACAAATTTGTAATTCGTTAAAGATTGCTTTGAAATTTTTTAATTAATATTATTATTACTTAATGTATAATTCACGAACACTCTCACTTCGCATTTCATCAAAATGTCATTTGCTTGGTTCTAATCCATTTAGGCTTGTTTACAGAGAAAAAGTTAAATCTCTGAGATTAAAAATATATCAAACGTCCCATACTAAAATAGACAGTACGAGTCAACTGACCCACTTTCAATTTTAATCTCTTCACAGTGTCTAATCATGTGATAGACAAGTGTTTCAATCAATATGCTTATATATGACACGTCGGATTACTTAAAACCTTTCGCTATTCCAAACAAATTTCTCGATTAAAGTTATAGCGCCTAAGGAAAATGAAGTTAATGGAAAATTTGAAACAAATTTATAGTTATCGTGACAATTTCAAATCTATTTATGAATGTCAATTTTCAAATCAAATTAAGCAGTGATAAGCAAGCACGATTTTTGGAGTTACTTTTGTAACAGCTAACGGAAAGAAACTTTATGGAATAAGGAAACTTTTCTCTGTGATAATACGTGATTCGTATAATTTATATTTGGAGTAATGTTGACTTTTTTATAATGACTAATTATAATGAATGAATTAGAACACATAACAACAAAACAATAGTTAACAAATAAAAAAATAGATAACAAAGTTACAACATAATTTTAAATGTATAGTTATTTTGGTTGCAATACTAGGGCAACATAAACGCTTAAGCGACATAGCCAAAAACGCAGTAATCTCATCTCATTTCGCCCACAGAACGAGCAACTGAAGTTCGTCGCGTCTACAATATATGTAATTGCCAACCAGACGCCACAAATTTCGTTTAATGACCGGTATAATTAACGAAATATTTGTAAATAGATAAATCAGATCTACAGACGTTCGCGTTTAAATTACTAATTGTTCAACAAATTACTTTATATTTTATCCTAGCCCAAAGAAATTTTTCATACGGTCATCTAATAGATTGTCGACGTACGGGGTGAGAAATGCCCCGAGATCTTTAAAATCATTCGAAAGAAAATTCAGGTTAAATGCATTGTATGAATATTATTACGATTTAACTATTTTAAAAAAGTTTTGGCCTTATTGGGGTGGCTTAGAATAGTTCCCCAGTCCCATGCTGGCAGGACAGAATGTCGTAAGAGACGACAGAAGCCAGCCTGGGTAGCTACCACCCTCCTGCTTGAGTCAGCCGCCAAATGACTCGTCGTGTTCCGGCTGGGGAATTAAGAGCCAGTTCTTTCATCCTTCTTCTCATTTCCTGGCCGAAAACGCATCGATAATACCTTTGGTCTTGCTGATGTCCATGGGCCACGGCGACCGCTTACCATTGGGTGGCTCGTTTGCTCGTTTGTCGGCTATTAACATAAAAAATCACATACATAACGACATTAATTTAAAAAGAAAGCTATGAGCGGATGTTCATTATTTCGCTAAAATTTTTTCGGATTTACATTTCGCAGTCTGTTCAAACGCGAACACGTCAAGAAGAAAAATAAAAGTGAAGTACGCCATTAATGAGATGTTATTTTCAGCGTTTAATGATGAAATAAATTGCTTCGCACTTTAAAACTGTTCACAGTAAGCGATATTCGGGAAATCTATGACAATACAATCCGATACGGACTGATACTCATTCATTACAACCCATAGTTGTACACCGGCTGGGGTCAGATCTCCTTCCACAGTGAGAGGTGAGTCAACTGGATTGGCGAACTATTAAGAACATTTTGTAGAACTCTCAGATATACGGGTTACCTCACGATATTTTCCTTCGCCGAAGCATGTTATAGTTAATTTATAATACGCACAATTTGAAAAATTACAGATGCGAACTCAAAACTCCCATGTGACGGTCTAACCATGAGACCACCACCGTTTCAATTAAGCTTTTGTTGTTAATAATACTCATCTAGCAAGTAGCATGTAAAGTATACAAGTATACAGTTCGCTTGAAATAAAACAGACAATATATTACTTTAGATGGATCAAAAATGTATTGCAGGTGTCATATACAAATGGTCATATATAAAATTTCAAAACCCAAAATCAATATTCCATTCGAAACATAAAATTAAAAATTCTGTTCGGGGAATTGAATCTGGCATTTTTCGTTCTGTCGCATCAATGCCAATAGTTTTTGCGCTTATCATAATATTCTGAGATGCTAGTAACACCCTACAAACCGAAATACAAATTTATTCAATTGAAGACGATTTTATTCAAAGTATCAGCTATCAATCAAATATCAGTTAAATATACCTAATATTAATTTATGGCATACTAATATTATATTTACCAATAGGAAATGTGTTGTATAGTAATATATAAAGTATTTTCTTTCATGTTATTCCAGTAGCTATATATAATTATGTTTCATTAAGTTTGTATTTGATTTTTATTCGACTTTAAAACCCTTTAATTACATTTTATTGACATGATAGTTATAATCTTTGCTACTTTTAAAGTCCATATTTAATTGTCAATTGTTACAATAATAATTTTATATTTTCATAGCAAAGTAACTGTCATACGAGCAAAGGTGCTACCTGATGTCAGATAGCCCTCCGTCTTCAAACAGGGTGCACCACGAGCAGGGGGACTTGGCGTGGGCTCAAGAATGTATGGTGTCCCTTACATTCCAAACAATATCTTTATATGTATGGGTGTTAATGATATCTTATTTGTGTATGTCCATGCCGCCCGCGATCCAAGGAATCTTAGTGCGAGGTTGTGAGTGAGTGAACGTTTATACATTTATATATTATGCGCCGCTATTACGACCCAGGCGCAAAAACAAGGTAGGTTGACAGTGACCACGATACAAATCGTGATTTATCTCGTTTAAGTGTCAAAAGTTAATAACGTCATCAAGTTTATTAAAATTATCATAAAATACTTTAACAAACACAAACCTATTTCAATTTGAAGGACCTGAAGTTTTTTGTTTCACCTCCTATTTTTCACTCTTAGTATTTTTACTTCAAATTTAAGTGGAACCAAACGGGAAGTATAGTTTCTCAAATAAAAAAAAGAATTTTCGAAATCGGGTGGTAAGTGACGGAGTTTAAAGGTAACAAAAAAAACAAACGAATTGAGAGCCTCTGCCTTTTTAAAGTCGGCAAAAACTAACCAGAGCTCACTACTTAAACTAACAGCGGATGCATATTAAAAATATTTACAGCACTCACCGGCCATTTGTGGTGAATAAATCATAATAATTGCTACGAAAAGTTTGCTTTGATTTAAAAAAACAAAGTTACAAAGCAGAGAAGTGCCGCCGCCGCGCGAGATTTGCATAGAAATTATTTCCCGCCAAAAAATATAAATAGCAAATGTTTGCATTTAGTGTCGGTTCTAACAGTCGCGGCGCCGCGTTTATTTGGCAATACTGCATTGTAAACAGCTGCTACATAAAATTCTATTGTATTATAAGTTCTTGTATTGTTCAAGAAGTATAAAATGTACCGCTTCTTTCTTTTTGCATGTATCACTATATTTTATACCTACATTTGGAGTTGCTATCGTCATAGTTAACTGAAATAATATTCTGTTACATTAACTCCTTCCAGTTCCTCAAAAATGCCGTAGGTTTCAAAGAAAAAGATAACTCATTGTTACACTGAGTATTGTTCCAAAAAATCTATGTTTCAATTCAGTGTTCCTGTGTATTATATTTTTGGCAATATTAGGATTCAGGAATGTGTATATTAAATAATAGGAACAATACGTTCGTGGTGCTGGTCTTACAGAGTCGACTGTATACACCGTACACTATAAACCAAGCATTGATATGAATCCACATAATGGAAATTAATAACCATTTATGCTTCGGTGAAGGATAATTGGATAATAATTTACATCTTACAAATAACATTACAGGGTGCCTAATTCGTTATTGTAACTATCTTTTATATCACTACATCAATATTTGTTGGATCCAGTCAATATTTGAAATTTAATTTTAATTACTCGTATATTTCAATATATCGTAAGTCATTAACATTATTACTGGTATTAATATCTTTCCGTGAAGCCTGCCACCTCCTGCTTGAGTCAGCCGCCAAACGACTCGTCGTGTTCCGGCTGGGGGCTTGAGAGCCATTACATTCATTCTTTCTTACCTCCTTCTTATTTCCTGGCCGACAACGCATCAGTGATGCCTTTGGTCTTGCTGATGTCCATGGGCGACGGTGACCACTTACCATCAGGTGGCTCGTCTGCTTGTTTGTCGGCTATTAATATAAAAAAAAGAAATACTATGTTCATAATGTTTCACCACGTCTTCATAAAATTACGAATTATTTATATTGATTATTACATGCAGGGCAAATTATTATTTTTAACAATCTTATTGAGCTTTAAGAGCTCCGTATTTAAAGTGTCAGATTAATTTGACAAAAAGAGATCAATGCCTGCAAAGCGGCCATACTCTGATTCAAGTTCGGAACATCTACAAATAAAACTTTGGTAGCGTGATTTAAGTTACGATGACGCTATATCTGATCGCGCAATTAAAAACTATTAATTATTAATTTTTATTATTGTTTGAAAATTTAAAACTTTACCACACACTACATTGCACTCGAAAGAAAATTGTTCAAAAATATACTCACGCGCAACGATAGCTGTTTTCTCTTTCACACCGCTCCTGCGTTAAGTAGATATTGAATAGTAACAATTAATATTAAATCAAAAACATGTAGTGAAAGATATAGTAAAGTAATATTTCTTTTATTTGTATAACAAAAGATATTTTAAAACAATAGGTTTCGCCACTTCGTCGCTATCAGAGGTAAGAACACCAAAATAAATATATGTGTATGTATTTAACGAAGCCGTTTTAATTTATCCTCTAATACAAATAAATAAACACAAAATAAGCTTCATTTTCTTGTATGTAAAACATATAATTTTAATTTGACGCAATTTTTTTATGGAACCCTCATAAATATCATTAATTGTAACAATAACTTGTTATAAATGTATTGAAAGTACAATAGAAGATTTGTAATTTATTAAATCCGATGATTGGCACGATAATGATTTAGCGATTTTAGGAGAAGGTATTTTCCCCTCTATATATTTAACATATTTCAATACCACTTATACTAATTAATGTTAAACTTAAATATGAAATGATTAAAGGAATCCGTAATATGACGAATTGCGTCCTCTACTAATACTCAATTTTGATGCATATCAATTTGATATTTAACAGCAAAAATTCCATATCATGGCTCGTAGTTAATCTGTTCCCAGTAGAAATAGATTAGTTTTTGTCTCAATGTAAAAATATACTGTCCATTCTTCTATTTCCCAATAAAATTAGTCTCTTTCAAAGTTATTACGACTGCAAACCTTCTAAAATAATATTTTCGATATACAGAGCATAAAAAACAAACCTACCGATCTATCACCGTCTTCATCAAGGCCAATACGCGTGTCGCGCGGGAAATGGCGTATTTCTGGCGGCCATTACGCAACCTCGCTATCTTTTTGAGCTTTATTTTGCATTTCAAAGTGGATAATTAGCTACATACTTCCGTGTTGTCTGTTCACACGAAGATTAAAGTTAGAGAAACTATTTTTTAAATAGGAACTGTTCTCTATTTTCTTGTTTAACCTAAATAGACGCTTTTGTTTATTAAGCAAAAAATATCCGTAAAAAAATTTGTGTCTTTTGTGTTTCAATTTTGAAAAACTTTGTAATATTTTACCAACATTATATTATCATCGGGTAATATTTAATACAGCAGCAGTGATAGTATATTTGAAGTTAGAATTATGTGCGTATTCAAAATTGATCACCAGTTGCTTAGGAGAAAGAAAACAACTTCAATCTCAAATCAGATCTTCATAGCTGACAATTCTTTAAAATGTTTCACAAATGTGAGAAGCTGTCAATCCGTATATGGACGTATCCGTCGACTATGGCTTATCCGTTACATCGTGAGAGAAGACCACAGCCCAAATTATAACAATTATAGGTATGTAATGATGATGAACAACGAAAAACTGACACTTGTCATCGTATAAGATCGTTCGACCAGGCGCAAAGTTAAGTGCACATAAAAAGATCTTTGACGAAAAGATACCAGGAACATTTAGTAAAAATATTACGCCCTTGAAATTGCAACCGACATCCTACGTTTAGTGGTGAAAAACGTGAAAAACCAAAGGAGGTTTTCTGAAATTCTAAATGGAAACAAACAAGCAAATTCTTTTTTTAATATTTTATTGAACTTGTCTAAGACTCATAAATATTTCTTAAATAATTAACGTACAAATTCTATGGTAATGTACTGAGTATATAATATATTTATTTACATTAGTGATTTATGCCGCATGTTTAGTTTCTAAGATAACACGATTCTATTAATAATTATGTAACTAGTCATAGATGCCAACAGTCCTGGCCGCCTACTATCAAAATTGTTAGTGACGTTTACGCGTGGGTGACACTTCAGTACGTTTTATCTATACGTCATATAAGATTTCTATGCTTTTGACGTCTGAGAGGATAGTTCACGGAACGCCAATAGCTATTTCAAACTTCTTATTTAATTCTTTACTACAGTGATGACAATACAGTGATACAATTATTAAAAGTGGAACCCCTTCAACATGTTTATTTAAGATTCAAATTAGTACTACGTGAATATGACCCTGATCATCGTTTATTTATTAATATTTATTGAGGCTTTATTGTATAAACCTTAATTAGGTTATTACAATATGCGAACTTAATGTCAAAAGGCACTGTCTTCCAATCAACTTAATATGGTGTAGGTGAGCATAAATTACTATTTATGTCATCGTTTTGGATTGGAGTTCATCGATATTTGTTTGAACATAAAACTGTAAGTCGTCAGCATACCGATGATATGGACAATCGAGCACTGAAGTAAGAATGGTTATGTAAATAGAAAACAGTACAGGAGAAAGAAGACCGCCTTGTAGTACTCCAGATTTCAGATCATCCCAGTGAAAGTATATATGTCCAAGGTTTATGATTGTTGACGACAACAAAGATATGACGAGATCCATTCCAAGGACATGTTGAGACATTAACTGATGAGGAATAGAAGACACGATAGCGAGATCCACTGTGTTAATAGCATTTGAAAATCCAACAAGCATCATGGTAAGGTGTTTATTATCCATTTCATACCCAATGTTATCTGTCACCTTTAAGACTGCCGTGGTTATGTTGTGACCCAAACGAAACGCCGATTGATATTTACTAAGAAAGTTATGTTTAAATATAATTGTTATTCTTAAACAGAATTTATGTTTAAATAGGTCCAATTGATATATTAATATCATAAGATCAAGACTAATAGCATAGGTTTTTTTTGAATACTTACGGCTCTTCGGAAGTAGATCAATGTAGTTGTGCTTCCTGTGATATGCGAATTTACGAACAAATAATAGATAATAAAATAACCAAAATCGCCGTCATAGTTACGGTGTAAAACGATTTTTAACGAAATTTTAATTAGCCATAACTTATGTGATATAATAAACAAAAAACACTGTATATTATTATTTGAAAGAAAAACGTATTTACCTGTATATGTATTCTCGTAATACCAGAAAGAAAAGTTCATGTTATGATTCCTCAAAAATAAACCCTTAACGACGGTGGTACATTTTCCGTAATTTCCGCAGCGTATGCGATGGAGAAATTTTTAAACCAATTTTTTTACACCTTGGTTTACGTTACTGAAGTTTTAGCAAGGATCCCTTATTTTGTTCTATTCATAAATATAGCCTATGTTACTCAGGGATAATGTAGCATTCTAATGGTGAAAGAATTTTTAAACTCGGTTCAGTAGTTTTTGAATTTATTCGTTACAAACACACAAAATTACAAAGCTTTCCTCTTTATAATATTGTTACTAGTATAGATACGAATGACATACAACGTTTAACGCGTTCTACGTTAATATGTTTGTAAGTGTGTTAGTGTTGTATGAGATCATGTGTATGTGTGACATCATGATGACTTGGCCAAAGGTGTCATAGTCACCATGATTTATTATTCAGATGTATTATTATTAATGTGAATATTTGTATTATTACATTTAAAAAAATTTGAGCATAGCGAAAAATGATATCGAATATTGCCGTGAATATAAGAAGAAAGAAATAATAACTGAAAATAAATAAAATAAATAATAATAATAATACCCTATTATCTTACTCCCGGTACTCTGCATTCATCTGATTCTATCGAGATGTAGTTTTCTAGTTGATTCACTTTTACCGTGTGCACTAGGGATTTTATAGATATTAAATTTAGGATCTGGATATGGATACGGATATACGAATAATATCTTTAGTTTTCAATTGCGGTTACGGATATTAAATTGTTACGGATTTTTTCGGTTACGAATATTACATGATGGTAATACAATGTATTTACAAAAACCTTAAAAATCAAATAACAAAAATGTCTAAAGATGAAAGCGTCGCGCACATGTATCGGCTCAGACAGTGAAAGCCTGTCATAACGTGTTTCATTTAGACTCTGCCACTATCCGATACTTATCGAAATTTTTTATCGGATTCCGTTACGGTTTCAGACATATTTTTATTCGGATAACCGATAGTTTTGGTTACGGTTACGGAGCTCCATAACATCCCAGGTAACATCCATAACACACCTTTTTTCATTTATTTTTAATGACAGTACAAATTATTTTTATTGTTTCCATAAAAACTGCCAGTTAGATTTAAAAGGGTAATAAATTACATGGATAAATCCAGTGCAGATCGTACGTTGGATTGTAAAAGTTAAGGCTAGTTTTTATGTTTATAGCCGATCAACGACCCGACGGGCTATTTGACGGTAGGTTGTCGATGTTGTCATCACTGCAAATAGACTTCTCTAATACTAGGGGCATCGCAGACACTTAACCACGTGTGAAACGATGAACCCTTTTCTTTTTTCGCATCACCGACGGGTTGCCAACTAAGACGGTAGCGAAAGACCTGCCCAACGACTTGAAACAGAGATACATGTCTATTGTTCCGGAATCCTATCATAATCACAAAGATAAAACTATTAAATAATGTGTAAGACAAATCTTATACGAAAACACGTATCTAACAGAAAACCTCTAACCTACAGGGGCAACGAAACTTTATTTTCATCTTATTCTCCTCAACGTAACGAATACGTAAAAACGTTTTACATGGCGTGAATGTTAAAGAGGGGGAGCCGCAAGCAAGGATGCCATAATACGGGCACCATGATTCTATTCAATTTCATTCCTTCAAATTTATGGTGCAATATCCGTGTGGGGGATTATAAAAATGCCGTGTTTATTATTACTGCTTTATTTAATAGCTACACGCGTTTAAGTAAGTATCTATTTATTGCAGATAATAACATGTTTGTGATAAAGAAGAATGTAATTATTTATTCTTCAATACTCAACTGAAATGTTCATAATGGTAAAGAAACGGAACTATTTGTGGCATCTTACTTAGTCGGCAATACGTCTGTTGGCTGGTAGATTAAAAAATTAAATATTGCATAACCTTGCCGAGTATACCATACTGCGTAAGCTTTGATGTTGACATTAGAAAGACAAATAGAATTTTACTGCCTAGAATTCCCAGAACTGAGTTGTACAAAAAATATTGCAATATGCGATAGAGTATTCAATGCCCTACCAGAAATGGTATGAGTTACTAATAACTTGCTCCTTTACGTTGCTTGTTATAGAGTATAAGTTTTAATATTTCATCTCCTGGTAATACATCGGGTAGGTTGGATTGCACTCTAGAATTAATAAAATCCTCGTTATTGGAATATATGTAATATATATGATGTACTGGAATTTGGTTGTGCAAATGTTATCTGCAGTTGTCCCGTGTCTGTCTATCTGTTTACCCTTGAAGTGGAATTCAAAAAATTATGTCAATTTATGTGGGAAATAAATAATTTTTATATACACTCAATTTGTATTTGCACTGAAATTATATTCGAATGAATATTCGATCCCCAGACATTTATGTGCAATGGTTTGATCTCGGATCGAGTTTGTGATATGTTATTTGATAGCGTCCATGCCATCCGCAACACAGGGCAAATTAGTGCCTAGATGTGAGAGTCTAACCGTCTATTTAATAAAAATATCATTTAAATCGGTTCAGAATCAACAGAGATATCGGCTTTTTTTCAAACTTTCAAACAAATCATTTCAAATTTTCAAACAAATTGCGAACCAGGAAAGAATGTTTTGTTTAGTCTATTAATAATCCTTATCACTATGGGCAGTATTAATTACTTTCTTATTTACCCTTTTTCTTAAAACATATCAGTTTCCGCTTTGTAAAAATGTTAATTCGACTGTCGTACGATACAGTCTTTTTGGGCAGTGATTGAATGATTTCATGAAATAATATTTATTTGAAGTTGGTTTTTACAAACACTTTTTGAAAATCAAACAACGCCATCGCTTCAACAAATCCCTACTCATACTTTATCCTACTCATAGTTACAGAGCGCACTTATGGCTATAATATATAACTCATGTTCAAACAGCCTTATCCTTAAAGTAATTGTCAAGTTAGCAATGACTTTTCCGCATAAGATTGTTTTTGACGTAAGTTTTTCATTTACAATATGACATTTCTGTCAATTGTAACAGAGTTTTATTATAAACATTTACACATCTGCTGTTGGAATAATTGTTTGTTTGTTTTACTTCGTTCTATTTAGAATTTAATCATGCAAGGGAACAAATGGCGAAAGTAATCCCTCAGTGCTTATATTAAAATAATACATATCTAATAGTAATTACTCGTTAATACAAAAATATACTAATCAGCATTGAACAAGTTATAGTGAAATTATTTCCCAAGGTGTTTGTCACTGTATGACATGATGTCGCCATAGAGTCAGCACTCACCTACAGAGACAAACAAAAGCGGAGTTAGCAGTGATTTTTTATCTGTGAGATTTAAGAATCACCTTACAAAAGTCGGCATCACAATGTTTACGGATATCTTTTTTTTATTTTATCTAAACACAAACACTCATACATAGTACTGTAATATTCTTTGTATAAAATACAGACTAAATTTCAACAAACATACAATATGGAGGATTCCCTTGTTCATTATATTAAAGCGCTTTAATAACCAATCCGCATAATAGCCTTCGAAAGGCTAATTAACATAGCACTAGACTACCATTGCATCTGAAATTACCCGAGGATTTTCAACTACGAGCAAACTAAACGCAGTGGAGGATAAAAGCCGGTAGCTAAATAAACTAATGCGGTGCGGTACGTGGTGAGGCGTGTATTACCTCTTTCAAAGCCTCCATGCATGACAGCGCCGAAACATCCTTGTCATCAAATTCCGAACATAACATACTAGCTCCCTTATCTCATCTTGGACAGGTAAGCGATAAACGAATTAAGCCCCATGACAAGTGTTAGAATCTACAGCCACCTTAGACTCCAAATCAAATCCTCTGATCATGATGCACCACGGTGGCCAGCAGGTCCTTTTTGGAAGATATCGCTGGCCTCTACACCAGTCTTATTTTATTTACAGGAAACAAAATATATGTGTATGTTTCTTCCAATAGGTACATCTTTCTGTTCAGTTATGTACAAAACATAGCATTAACGAATTTAATTTATATTTAATGACCAAAATGTAAAAAATCACTCTCAAGCCACGTGACGCCGAACAGCAACGGAAGAGCATGATGTCATTTGTTTACAACCATCATCGTTGTTAAAGATTGCCGTTACAAAAAAAAACCGTGAAATTTCATATATATTTGTTTTTTACTCCATTTGAATACACGATTAGTCATCTCCAAGAAGTTTTGCCATGATTGAAAGTATCCACATTGTTTTTCCAGTTACTGAATTTTCGTAAATACACTGTTTTAGTGAAATTTGAAAAGGATTTGAAAAACATGAATTTTAAAATAATTTAAACTTTTAATTTTAAAATAATTTTGGCTTGTATTAAGTACTTATGTATGGTTTTATAATATTTCCCAAAATAGTCAACACACCTAACGATAGCCTATAACACTGCTCGCTAAAAGCTGTAAATGAAACAAACACTTAAGAATTTAGCGGAATGCTTCATAAAATCAAACGCACGTTGATTCTTTGATTATGACATTCTGTCATACTAGTTACTCGATTTTTTACCTTTACTCTCCCATCCTGAATGAGACAGCTCAATAGAATTTCATCTTCATCAAGGTTCGGATAATAAAATTATACGCGGCTGTACCCAACTTGATATTGCCAATAAAATTCCATCCTAACGCAGCGGCAGCGTAGATGGTTGTAGGCATCTTGGAAGCAAAATATTTTTATAAATTCAAAAAGAGCTGTTAATGTACTAGCGAAATGTATCTCTATAAATATGACGAATATATTTCATTATAATGTCCGAAGATTATCAATAGATATTCTTAAACGATAGCGGTCAATGATGATTTTAAAGTTTTACTTCTAGCAATTGTGACGTTACTAAATTAAACTTAAATAAAAAAAACAGTTATTAGAAACCTGATTTCATAACACCAATGTAAGACAGAAACATTTTTTTGCCAAATAATATAATCTGCAGTAACCGCAATTGAAAAATTATTTAATTTTTGCTTTACAGTTGTCTAATTGATTCCGTATTTCAAAATTTAAAAAAAAGCTTTTCCTGTCTTACCTGTATTTGTTACAGACATTTCAGGCCCTAGAAGACTAATCTGATTTATTTTTAAAGTTCTCATTACTGAAATAAACATGCAGGCGTGTAGATGGGTAGCAAAACGTAATTTAAAATATAACAAATTATGTTTGTGTCGGCCGGCGAACCAGAAGTCCGAACCCACAACGCAGAAGCACTCGAGTATGAGTAAAGTTTGACGAAGGTGCGGACAGCTCATCAGACTTCGTTATTCGCACCACATTTATCATCAGCGTGTCGGTGCTCTGACACATTTTTATATACTGAAATCTATCTTAAGTCCCTCACAAACGCATTGCCACTTCCGGGTGATTTTGACAAGTTAAATGCTTCAAATCACAAGTTTCTTAGTAACTGAGAAAGCATAGTACGTTTAATTTCAACTCGCGAAAAGTATAACAGTTAGCCAAAAGCTAAAGAATTTTTAAAAATTAGCGTGCGAAAATCCAACTCAGTATTAATGATAACAATATAACTGTGCTGAGTGCTTTGTGGTTTGTAGTTGACATAGTTCGCTAGATCGCGAGGAAACATATATGACTAAGGATGTCTCATAATGTGCCCAAAGGCATATACAAAGGTTGGAGTCCACTTTAAAGCACTTTCCCGACGAGGTCGACTAAGATTCACATTGAGAAGAAATGAAATGAAATGAAATTAAATAATATTTACTCGAAGTTGGTTTTCACAAACCCTTTTCGAACGTCAAACTACTCCATCCCTACCGTGAGTGGTCTGGGAAGAAGAAACAGCAAGAAACTCCGGGGAGTTTTTTTTTCCTACTCACAGTTACAGAACGCACTTATGGATATAAACTGGCTTAATATTAAACATGTGTCCAAGCAGTCTTATCCTGAAATTGATCATCAAGTTTGTAATAACCTTTCCACATAATAATGACAGTGACTAAAACATTTATGTACATTACGCACACTTACACACACAAAGAAACAATAACGAGAATGAGTGACCAACACATTTATGTATATTACAGTACACCAAAACAGTATGAAATATTCAATCTAGCCTTTCGGGCAAAATACCTTACCAGTATGTAAGTATCATCAAGATTTAACAGGGTGGTACAGAGCCCAGTGACTTCCAATAGGAGGGACCGTTCGCCCTATCCTCGTCCGTTGTTCTGCACCATGAGAAGATGAGGTTGGGTTAGACTTCAAAATAGATGGAGCCCTTTAACCCCCTCTTTTTCACTCCTTAAAGTCCCCCATGTAGTTCTCAATATTGTGTAAAGCAATCCACTGATCGCGTGTCGTATGATCTTAATTCCTCTCGTTTGGGGATTAGATCCGTACCTAGTATTTCATACAATATTTCACTGTAAGCAGTACAAAAACGTTACATAAAAATATTACTTTTATTGCGAAAATTAAACAGATAAAATCCAATAGACATTGGGTAAACAACGACTTCAATTAATAAAATGGTCCATGGAAAGACGCAAGGTCGGCGCTGCGGAGTGTTTACGATGCTAGATGTACGACCATCGCTCGGGACACGAGTTTAGAAGCTGGAGAGTTTCTACGATTAAAGATTATACGATCATTGCTCGATTTGGTACTCTGCAAATTGGAGAATTTTTACGATTCATGACATTGCTTGATACTAGATTTTAAATAAATTTTTTTACTGTTCAAGACAAATTTCTTCGCTCAGGGCATGAGGTTAGACTGCAGAAATTTATTTCGATTTGAGTCGTCGGATCTAGGCCCGTTAATAGATGATATATCTTTGTTATTTAATAGAAAAATATCTGTATTTTTTCTGCCCTTGGCTACGTTTGATTCCTGTTTGTATCTGAAGGGTTGTCTCCGAGCCATTTGTCCACTGTCATATCACATCCACCAAGAAAAGACATTTTTCCGATAAAGTCGCTAGTCTTTTGTCGCGTTTCTGCCTGGCAAGTCGCTAATGGAAATTATAAGCCGTTCTCGTTGACTGGAATGCTTTTCAGAAATAATCCCCTCAGTAAATAAAAGGTAGTGGATGGCTAAAATAAATATAGGATTCCCTCTATAGCGACGCTAAAACAATTTTTCCGAACTAACTGTGAGTGAACGTGCCGTGCACGGCAGCGTATGAATAAAAAATTAATCCTGCTCGCCTAAATATTGATCCTCTAAAGAAAAAGTCTTTAAAATATGAGTTACATAATTCCGATTCGCGATAATTAAGCAAAAAAGATAAAGAGTCCGTTCCAGATGCAAATCAGTCACGACGGCGTTCAATGAAGTTAAACTTAAAGACTTGATATTCTGATATTCGTATGGGAACAACTGGAACGTCACGCCATAGTTACGTTTGGGACAGTTGGAGTCCAACATTTGACCGTGCCCGTCGTTGAATTATGATGATAACTCGGATTGGACATAGCTAGTACGATGAGTCAATGTGTTACAATTTCTGCAGAAGTATAATAATTTTTGGACATAGCATGCCATGAATACTTGAATGTGAATTGCTCTTTCGCAGATTGTTTTTTTTTTCTTTTTTTCAAAAATCTGTGTTGCTATTTTAACTGTTTCGCACATCGTATCTATCCTACTCGAACTTGCAGAAAATATGTGAATAAACAAACATGGCAAAAATCTAATATCCAAGCTCTAAAACAAAACATCGGTTAAAAGGCAGGAAAACAGTAGGCCCTGATGGTATAGTTGTGAAGGTATTAAAATTAATACATGAGTGTAATGTGGATAAATTGGTTTCATTATTTAACAAATTTTATAATTCGGACGATGTGCTTCCCGACAACTGGCTTTTGTCAATATTTACACCATTACCAAAAAAAGCTAATGCTAAATACTGCGAAGAACATAAAAAGATCAGTTTATAATATTCTTGATAATTATTCAAAACAGAATTTACAAAAAAAAATCAGGAATATATAGGAAAACACAGTTTGGATTCAGAGCGAGTTGGGCGCGATGCTCTGGTAGCAATCCAAGTATTAGTTCAGCGTTGCATAGATGTTAGAATGAACGTATATACTATGTGTTTTATAGATTTTAAAAAAGCATTTGATAATGTCAAACATGATCAATTAATAACGATTTTAAAATCAATTAGAATAAAAAATAAAAAGAGTTTGACATTAATAAAGAATTTATAAATTTTTACATATAACATAGTTTTTGAAAATAATTTAGCAGCGAGGTGTTCTTTTAATCTAATTGTTTTGTTTTGTGGTTTTCTGTTATAAAAACCTGTGTAGAATCATGGATGGGTAAGTAATGATCAGTTTTTAATGCGTAGATTGTGTATTTAATAAAGATTTTGAACAAAATAATTATTTAAAAAAACATTGTTTGGCTTTTTGCGCGTTATGGCGGCGTTTTACCCACACATTTTTATTTGTTATAAATATTAAATATACTAAAGATGACGAATTATCTTCATTACGTATGTTGTATTGTATGTTTTTTTGATACCAAGCATTTAATGTAAAAAACGGTTTCACGGAACATTGAAATGAAAAGAAAAACAACCCAAAGGCGTTTCTAGAAATTCGAATCTTACCCGGCATTTTGTGATTTTTGTTCCAATGTCGACAGAGTCAAAAATTAAAGAGTTGTCTCCGTTGCTTTCGAATTTAATTATATTTCTAACATTTATTATTATTTATTTGTATATTTTTGAACTTCAAAGGTTTTGTGTTTCTATTTATTTGTGTATTTCTTACTACTTTTGTGAAACCTTGCATGTTTTATTTAAATTTTTTTTGTGAGATAAGACACCCTCGTATGCACGGTGGTCGACGCAGTCGGGCAGTGCGTGAGTGAGGTGGACGAGGTGGTCCAAGTGGACCGGCACCGTCACCGGTGGCGAATTTTCAGCTTCGTGGTGGTCCTAATGGGGGTGGCCGATCGCATGGAGGTTGCGCTATGGCCCGCCGGAAGCGACCATGGCCTCGCAGTATTGACGAGTAAGCTTATTTACTTAATTAATACATTTGTATGAGCTAATATCAAAGAATTACAATCTGCCAATAAATAAAAAAGTTATAGATTAATTTAAAACAATGCAAATAATATTTCTAAGCGTAAAGGGTAGTTTTTCTGAAGCTGTTCACACTGACCTCTAAAAATTCCAACAGATTTTGAAACATCTGCGCTTCTTTTGTTTGTTATGATTATTGGTCCTTGGTATATTTATAGATCGGTTTTGTAATGAAATTGATAACTTTGGTTGTTGATATTTTAAGTATATTCGTATGGCAGCATGCCTATTAATTATTATGATCAATTCATAAATTTCATGAAGTTATAGAACGTTAATTTGTATTTAAACTACATATATCAGAATTTACCCTGTGTTACAAAGTTTGAGAGGACCTCTTTTGCGCTTATTTTCAGTGCTTGGTTAAATGTTCGATTTCTTATTCTAAACACTTGTAACAGCTGAAACTTTGCACGTGATAAGTATGTGGATCATACTAAACTACAAGTTTATAACCTAAGCTACTAGACTCACAGTGTTCTGGGAATTAACATCGAAAATTACCCGTTGTTTTTTGTCTGGGCGTTCGAGTCGCCTGAATGAGAGCTTTTTGTAATGTTTATGTTGCCAAAAAAATGTATGGCGATATGTGTCGTTTTTTATCGATTAATGTACAATAATGTGTATTGATGTTAATAAAACACACTTTTAGAAAATATAGTATTTTTTTTAATGATAACAAATTACACAAGTAAGCGCAGTAAAAACACTAATCCGTATTTCAAATTAGAATTAAGAATACATTACAAGGCAAAACTGGACTAATCCATTTATTATTTCAGCTTGTTTGATAACTATCCCAACGACATAAATTTTATATACAGCTTCCATACAAAACTTTAGAGATATGGTCGTTTTTAACACACGCGCTATTATGCCGCGGGACCACCCAGAAGTAGCTCCACAGAACTGTATCCGCGTAAATTGCTTTCACATCGCAATCATTAAAATTGTTAAAATCGAATAGAGTTTAAATTGCTGTAATAGTTAACAAAGTATTATTTTTAAAGGATAATATATTTTTATTGCATCATGAGGGGAATAGTGACGTCGGCATTGCTGACGCCACTTCTAAAAACTCTGTTCGGCCAAACCCCTCGTTATCGGAAGTGGGATCGCCACCCACTTCTGCCGGGCATTCTGATTTACCTTCCACTAAAACCACTTCTGTTGACGGGGTCCCAGCTGAGCTTTCCGCTGAAATTATGCAGATGGTGAAAAACATGTCGGATCGTATGACGTCAACAGAGTCTAAAGTAAAAATTGGTAATGTATTTTTACCGTCATACGATACGTGAATGGTGTAAACCTATAATTACTGCAATGGATACGTACAACCTAAGTGATTATATTGTACGAGTACGACTGAAAGTAGGTGTAGTGTATTAAAGAAAACATTGACGATCGCAGAATGAGTTTTATTGGTTGATAGGATCATTCATATATGAAAGGGTGTGACAAAAATAAATTATTTATATCTACCTACTACAGGACACAACACTGTCCTCCCTTAAGCTTCATTTGAGAAACTATTATATAAAAGTGAGATAAAGCATCAGTTCATAGTCAACACACATAATTACAACCAAAACAACTATTTTTAAACAACAAAGGTTATGGCTCTATTAATCACATATATTTTCGAATATACTCTTAAATATATTAAGTGGTTGAAACTGACAAAATTATTTTTAAGTTGTTGTAATAAGTATTTAATTAGATCTTAAACAACAATCCATAAAATGATACTTAATGTTAAAAATAGTATACATAGGTTTCTGTAACGCTTGAAGTCTTAATGTACAGACCAAACACGCTTGAGATTTCTTGCTGTCGAACCCGGTGCCGAGAAGTTCAAAGACTGTGGCGAAAAAAGTAACTCGTATTGGCAATCCCTATAACGACAAGGTCGTAGCAACAACTTGTGTCAAACCAGATCTGGGCTAATTAACGAGAAGCACGTTCGATTTACGAGTGATGCGGTGATTTGTTTAATGTGCTATCTAAAAAGTATCAAATGCTGAAATTCTAATTCAAAGTAATTTAATAACGTGGGCATTTTGTAAACACACTTATGCGCGTCATTTTTACCTTACCAATTCGAAGAGATACGTTAATATTTTGGAGAAGAAACGACGGAACAACTTAAACTTAAAATATCTTTTAAATTTACATATAACAATTAATAAAGTATTAACCGGCGTGGAGTCGGTGGTAACATATACTTCCTGATCATCCTTGTTATTTATATATTCATCTATAGCATAATATTCTTTAACTATAAGATGTGATTTAACACGTCGCTTAAAAGTTCCAATAGATAAATCACTTATCAAATTACCATCGAGGATCAAATCGCTAGTCGTAATAACTACAATTGATTAGATTGTTTTAAGCAGCAAAAATGTTAATAATAGACGAAAAAGTGTATTAATGTATGTTACTTATCCGTAAAATATGTAGGGAGTTGTTGAAGAGACGCTGTCGAAATGTGGTTGTAAAATCTATTTCTATGTTATCAAATTTGGAACCATGTTGAAAAAATTGTCACCAAAAAGGATATTGAATCTCTCGAAGCTATAACCAAGTTATGCCTATTTATTAAGATTTCACGTATTACTTTTTGCGATTTAATCTATTGCTTTCTGCTTGTACGTTCAAATTTTTTCGTTTTACTACGAAATTACTATGAATATACGAAAAGGCATATTTTCTTAAATTTTTCCCGCATACACACAATATTACCTATATATTGACCTAATTCCATTTTACAAAATAAATAATGAATCTATTTCAACCACTTTATCCCATTTTAAAATACCATTAGACGTAACATTATGAAAATAAGCAAATTAAACATAGCAAGCTATCTCTACGTGTCTTGATTTTATAATAGCATAAACAGACCTACTTACTTAGTGAGAACCAACATATGGGCGCTGCATGGAGTTTACTATACTATACTAGTGCGATAGTTAAGAAAACTTAGTTCGTTTTATTCTTATTTTTAAGGATTTTGTCAGCTTTCTGCACATTACGTAGCGCAAATTCTACACACTTCGTTTTTTTTTGCATTTAAAAGTGAATTATTCATAGTAAACCAAAGTGATACATGGAACAAGATACTGTTTACATCATCAAAATGTAATTTATTTCTATAGTCTTAAATATATCTGTGTTAATGTGTCATTAGCATATAGTTCAATGACCGCGGTATGTTAATTAAATATGGCAAATCGTTTATAAACTAGAAAAATACAAGGATCGAGAATTGAGCCTTGTGGTACACCTATCAGAATTGATGATGCCAAATATCCCAATTTAGAATCGTTTATGGTAACACATTAAATCCTACCCTTCAAATAGGATGCAATCAAGTTGAATACAGTAAAAAAAATACCCATCTACTTTGCTTGGCCTACATGTAGGGGTTAGTTAACACTTAGTAATCCTAAATTCTGCCCTAAGTTACTACGATAAAAAAATTATCCCGATTTCCACGCCGTAAATTCGATATGATTGTGTTTTATTAAAACTGAATAACTTCAGAAATTCTTTATTTTCTAAATAGCCGTCAACATAACAATCGCCATAGAAAATGGTATTGTTTTCCCATTGCACATTCATCTCAGTATCATAAAAGATTTTTATTGAACCCGCAGGCATAATGAATTTTGACGATCTTTACAAGGTGGTCATTAAGGGCTGATGTAGTTCATAAAATGAACCAAATTAGATTTGTTTATAGGTCGCAAAAAGGATGATAATGTTGCTACAAGATAATTAGTCCCCGATCATATTATCTTTCTAGTTTTGGATTTATAGTTGCACAAATCCATTTTGACGCTTAAACATTACAACTTCTAGTTGTAGGCTAAGATTTTCGTGTTCACCCTTTTTCGATTGTCATGCTGATGCATACAGAAAGACGTTATAAAAATACATGCAGTAACTAAGCACAACTTATATTGTAAATAATAATTATTTTCTAGTACAATAAAGTTGACATCAATAATGTTGTAGATTTTTTCAAAGCGATTGCTATATAAATAACAGACCAGTTTTTTACTAAAAAGATTCTAATTAGTAAATACATATCGTACTAATGTACGATATATATTGTACCTACTGCTGTACTTAAGCACATCGCAAGTCTAGAAGAAATCATTCGTTATGCTCGCGGGTGTCGCAAAGTTTATTGTCTTCTGGAAATCTGGAGCTTCAAGGCTGATTCGTGAAGGACTGACCAATTCAAATATCGGGACCTCATATACGCTCTAACGGCCTCCGCCATATCTGACGATAAAAGTTGAGACCGAGGGGTTAAAATGCCCTCAGTAAACTATAACTAAATTACTAACTAATTCTAACTAACACACCCCACGTTAATTCAAACAAAATATACACATTGCTGTTACATAAAACTCATTCAGTTATTTTTAAAGGTTTACAAAATAAATAAAAAAGGTGTAAACAAACAATGTAACAAATTAAAAGCAATTTAACAACGTAGATTATTAGTATGCTTTCTTATAGTTACCTAATCTGATTGTTGTAGTAAGATAACTTTTCCTACTATCGCAGTAATAACAAAGTTGCTACCGAAATATACCTTACGTCCATTAATATCCTATCGTATCAAGCCAAGTTAAATGGGATCCGGGAACAGAGCAATTGTTTGCGATCATATTTCGAAGCTTACAGCAACTTTCAAGCAGATTATGAGCTTGCAACTTGCATTGTAGCGTGCTGTCGACTTTGTACCGGTATTATACCGATATTGTACCAGTACCAAAATTACACCGCCGGTACGTATACTCGACCGTTCTGTATTACGCAATTCGTATCAAAATAGCTCTGAAATATCTGCGAATCGCAAGCTATCGGATCAGTTAGGTCAACGTAGTTTTTTTCGTTTTTCTAGAAGACCCCAGTTCGAGTTCTGTGATCATTTTTTTAAATTTTAAGCATTTAAATTATTAACTTGCTTTGAAGAAGGAAAATATGGTGAGAAAACCTGCCTACCTAAACGTTTTTCTTAATATTTTCACAATTCTGAGATTTCTGGCTTTGTCTATGTACTATGTACTATGAAAATAAATAAATATAAATCCGGATGACATGACAAGGAATCAAGATCTAGTAACCAAAATATCTGTCACAGAAATGTTTGCCCTGGCTGGGACTCGAACTTGACCCTTCGTAATACCAACGAAAGTTACAAAATCAATGTTTTTTATTCTATCTTTTCTTTCCCAATGTTATAGGGCACTTGAGCGCAGTATTGGGATAAATATTTAAAGTAAAGTTGGAGATCTTATGTCTTCATTTCATCTTTAATTCAATACTATTTGTCTGTCATTACGACCCAAACTAATCAATTAATACAGAGAATCAGAGACAATCTCTTTTGTTGTTTTTGTTCGGAAGTAGTCCGAAGTTGAGTGCGGACCCATTGATTACTCTAATCAATATGTGATTTTAAAATGCTTTAGTACAAGACAGATGTTAAACGTCTGTGGAATTACAAAATATAGGAATTGTTTTCAAATTGAATTTCAAACTATTGCTAGTTCCCAGCCGATTATGAATGTACAGCTATGAACCGTGATCGATAGTACTGTTGTACGATATTGTACATTGTATTGCTTCAGGTTCTCATGTAGCCTTTTGAGTTTTGTATTAAGACGTATATATTTGTACGAAGACTACTTTTATTACAATGCTTATTCAAGACACTTTACAGGACGTTAAACGCACATAAGATTTTGTAACCATTGACTTGAATAGAAGAAAATTTGAAAGGTTTTTTTATGTATCCAGTCGACAACTGATGGTAAGTGATCACCGTCGCCCGTACACTTTAGTAACACCGAAGGCATCACCAAAGTGTTGTCGACCAAAAGGAAGCGCAGAACCCGCATAACTACTCACTACCCGACCCTGCAACACGTATGAAATATTTCGATTAATTATAGGAGGGTGGTAGTTAGCCAGTCGCAAATAGCGACAGTACTAAACTACTAGGTGATACAAAGGCCAGCGACCACAAATATGAAGGGCCGTTCGCCGCAGCCTCGTCAATTGTTCAGCAGGGAACACCATATAAAGTGGAGATTGACTTGGACTCAAGATTGGATGGAGCCCCCTGCATCCAAATTTTTTTATTTATAAAAAACTTTTTAAACAAATCACATGGCTGTAGGTACTTTTTTCATTCTTCTTATATGGCATACCTACCCCAATACTTTTTAACGATAACAATAACAATAACAATATTATACCGCGTATCAGCGGTTCATAAAATACGCTTATATTTCAAATTGTATTTATATAATACCAGTAGTTTCCGACTGTCACTGTGACATTACAACAGCATTCGGACTTAATGAAAAAACCGTAACATTTTTGACATGAGGCTAAAAAACCGTTCTTAACGTGTTTAAAACTAAAAATATAATTTCTCTGCCATGAATTATCTACAGTGTAATAGATAGCCATAACAATACATCGGACCATTTCAATGCAGCTGTTCAGTTTTGCAGCTTGTGGCTTGCGGCCGTCGCGCAAAAAGGTGCAATGGTTCTTGCCGGAACATACATAATTGATGGCCGGCACAACGCGCCGCGTCGAAATAGTAACCGGTATATCTGAATATCGGTATTCTCTGTGCGGCGATAATTGCTATTTTTATCTAATATTCATGTACTATAAACGTATGAACAGAAGGAGTACATTATTTAAAAAAATATATGAAATACTTTACTGTAACATGCTTTTTTGAAAACAACTAACATAACTTTTTATACCTACCCACATAAGACATTATATCTTTTGAAAATTGGCAATATAATTTTTTAATGCTCACATTCCTGTTTTTGTGTTGTGGGTAGCAGGAACATAAATAAATAAGAAATTACAAGGGATTAACATGCAAGCAGACATATTTATTAGTCACAAAACCCGGGAGGGACCCTTTGATTGGCAAGCAGGATCAATACCCGAGCTACGCGTCCTCGTCGAACGAAGCAAGAAAGATCTTTGTCGGCCATCAATAGAGGCCATGCTGATGGAGAACGCTACGCAACGCTGTGGTCTCCTTCTGTTACACCTTAGAGAATGTACGATCGGGAATTTAACCAGGCCAATAGGAAAAGGAAACTGCTGGGGGGAGACATGGCATCGCGAATATTCAAATTGGGGACACAGGCTCCTTGTTATTTTAAGATGCTAGAGATAAAATTACAAACCGATAAGTGTTGCAAGTAAAACAAATTAAAGGAATTTCTAGAATAACCCAAGGGTTTGGGGGAGCCGTGAAAATACTACGCGGGAGAGGCAACATTAAATTCACCTGAGATTTTGAAGCTTATTAAATGCCCCTGATTGCTACATAATATAATCTTAATAATTGATCACACCAAACAAAATACATTCGTAATAAAACTTTATTTAATTATGAGTCCATTACATTTCTTAGTGTTTAGAAGTCACCACTAGACGATTTGTCGAATGGTTTTAGTTAAGTAATTAATGGGTAATTACTACTTATACCATACAAAAATTATATATTGTATAAGATAAACATAATATATCGTTCGTCATTTCTACCGCTTCAAATAGAACTGCCGAACTTATCTCTTGAAGATGTTTATTTTGACCAAAATCATAATTGCTCATTCCTTAACTTTAATCTACTAATTTCGGGTAATATTAACTCATGACCCCATTTATTCCTTGGACATTATACCGCGTGCCATTCCTCCTACCTCCATATAACTGAAATGTTCATTTTATGAGGATCTATTTGCTATCGACGTAGGTAATAGTCTATCGGGCGCGTAATCTCGAAGTCCGTTCGCTCATGAAATTGTTAATTAACGAACAACGAAACGAGATATCGCCTAGTTTCATGTTGCAATTGATATTGCTTTATTGAACGCGAATTCTCCGAGCTGGGGATACTCTCGGCAAGATCGAGAAGTGATTCGAATCAAATTTAATTCGAACTCATTCCAAATAGAACCCTTGGAATCTATGCAAACGTACGGTTTTGCTATTGTTTAACTGTGTAACTAGGGTCATCCATCGCTATCATCCTTTTCGACGTGCGTGGCGTGAAAAATTTGGGCCTCCTCTTTTCACCCAGACAAATTTATTCAAATTCATAATCATTTAATCATTAGGTATTCAGTAAATACACTTATGAATGTAATTTTTTTGCTTCTACCACAGTTTCGAAAAGGTGCTTTAACAATGAGGAGAAGAAACGGCGAAAGAAATTCCTCAGCACATCTTTTAAACAACACATGGTAATTACAAGTTTAAACCTGTACGGAACTTGCTTCGACACTATTATTTCCAGGCATCTTTGTCATTAATATTCTCATCTATACTACAATATCCCTTGCCTATAAGTTGTGTTTTAATGCGACACTTAAAAGTTCCAATGGGCAATTCGCGTATCAACTTCAGAATCTAATTGTAACAACGAACCCCAAGCCCCATAAAGAAACGCAGAAACTCAGAACAACAAGAGTCTCCCAGTAGAGAAGGCGGGAACCCCGCTGTTAATTGAGCAAAATTCCCTTACAGTGCCGTAAGAGTGACTAGGGTCGCAGAGAGTTGTCACCAGATGGTTGAGAATTATCCTGTCACTAAGTGCTCCCGCCGAAGCGGTTACTCCTTCGAAGGTCGAGCGTGTAAAGAAGCGATCTCTCTCATAGGTCCATGTGACTCATTGTCTGTGCGGTCGAGCATCGTCCGTGCCAATTGACCACGTGCTCCTCCAACGTCAAAATCTTGAGATCGCGCGCCACCACGTTGTTTCGGAAGAAGCGCATCGTTCCCGTGATCACTCGAAGAGACAGGTTCTGCTGCGTCTGTAGGCGCTTTCGCTGCTATCTAAATTCTAACGCATACCTTGCCGGCGCCACGTAGGCTAATCGTGAGGGAACATAGGTGTAGTACACCATTCATTTTGCTTTTACCTTTAGCCTGGATGTCAGCACAAGACGAAGTAGAAAAATTTATTCAGTCGCAGTACCTCTACAAAAACAACTACTTAAAATAAGGCTTACACCTTACTTAATACTTTTTCAAATGTATTTAATGTTTCAGTTGCATCATGTACTAACTAACATGATGGAAATTGGTCGCACTCAGTGCGCCCGTCATTCAGTTGCACGTAATCCTGTGAGCAGCGCGATGTGTTACAATCGAGTTCAAATTTCTGCTTACGGCAACTACGAATGTCAATTCAGTATAGGTAAATAATGTATAGCTTTAACATGAAAAATACGAATTAAAAATAAAAAAAATATTTTTATACTCAAATTATCACACGTAGTAGAAAAAAAGAAATATGGATGCATAAGTGTATTAACAACATTATATAAATGATTAAATTGTTTTTATTTGTATTTGCGTTATCAGAATTGAAGAGTTTGGATTTGAATATTACTAAAGAGAATATCTCAATTAACTTATTGTAACCAAATGTCCAAATCCTATAGCCTGATCATTTAACTATACTGAAAAACATTTATTGAAATCGGACCAGTAGTTCTCGAGGTAATAGACAAACGTCATCCTTGTGTTCAAAAAAAATCTTTAAATCTGACCAATACAAGTTATCATTGGAAATATAGAAATTACAACTTTCTTCGCTGCATATTAATTTAATAGCAAATACAATCACAAGGTGGTGCTACAGTAGCCGAGACAATCGGGCCATTCACCATTAGGTGGAAAGGCATAAACTTAAATAAGTAAAAAATTTACATAGTAATCCTTTTCACAAAGACTCTAAATGATGATACAACCCGCATCAGTCTATTGCATAGTTCGAAAGTAAAAATAATTAATTTTACCTGTAATTTACTAGGGTGGAAATTGTACTTTAAGTAATATATATAGTATTGTGTATTATAGTTATAGTACAATTATTTTATATGTATAATAAAGGTATGTATAATTTTATTGTATTAATTTGTTTCATATATTACTATCAATTTTTGTGCTGATAACGTCTCCCTGCATATTTAGTTCTTGAAATTGATTGTTATTTAAATTTGTAAAATTAATGTGATACTGTATTTTTGTTACATTTCAGGCTTTCTGTTATTAAATTTGTACAATATGCCTTACCCAATTTGAATTAATTATTTTATTTAAATTTTCATAGATTTTCACCATATGTATATTTTAATTTTAAATAAAGATTATATTCCGCCATTTTTTTTCAATTAAACAATTGTATTTAATTTTTAAAATAAATGTAAAGTATTTCAATTGGTATTTTTTATATAAAGATCAAGTGGACTCCATAAAAATACAATAACACAAATAAATACTTCCTCTAGTACTTAATAATCTCAATATTAACCTCAATTTTATCGTGTAACTGTTACCAAAATCGTATAATATCATATACAAATTATATGCGAGTGTTCTTGCAGCATAAAGAAAATTCACAATTTAAACAACATTTAATTTTAATAACATTTTAATTAAAAAATTAAATCGTACTTACTAACGTACAGATTATGATTATCGTAAATCTTATAATTATTTTACTACTATGTAAATGTATATGGATATCATATTTTATAAAATACTTACATATTTAAAAAGATCACACTGACTAGATTGCCACACCCCTTGTCTGCTTTATCTAGTTTATTTTATGTGATGCTTACCACTCAAAGATGACTACTCCGATAAATTATCATAGAAAAATCTCTCTAATAACTCTCAATTGACGGTCGATATCGTTATTTTGTATTGAACATTAATATTTCTAGTCTAAAATTTTAACTTGAAATAATTTGTATTAGATATACATTTTAAACACTGTAAAATTATAACTAACATACAGTTTAGCTGTATAATAACATCATTCAATTTAATAGCCACACTACAGTATGAAACCATTTTCAGAATTATGCACATACTATATTTGTACAAGATAACATTCGGAACAGTAACATAACATAAAACAAACAATTTAATTTAAAATATCACTATTGTTAATAACAAACACAAAACTAGAAACTGGAAATTCGGGAATTTAATTGTAATGGTTTTAAGTGAGTGGAAATTTTGTTAATTTTATTTGATTTGCGTAAAACCGGGCGCACATTACACTATCCCAAAATTATTATATATGAGTAATTACACAAAATACAATACAACCAATACTATAAATGAATGTCATCAAAACAATAATAAATAGATATTATATTTAAATTAAATATACACATTCATTGATTAAATAAATATTTATTATAATTAAAAATATATACATTTCAAGGTAGATAATATGAAGATATCACAACTTAAGCACATGTTTTTTAAATACATTAACACACATATACGTGTAATAAATAAAGGTAATAAATATTTAAGTGTACATTTGCAAGTATGGGGTCATGTTAATCAAAATTATTATTACTTAATTAAACAGATTATGCTATCTTATAACGTACATAAATAATGGTAACTTAGATATAACGAAGAAGACCAAGTAATAAATAAATTAATATATACTTCAATAATTCTTTGGTATGTTAGCTGTATTTCTTACGCAGCACCATTAATTAATCTATTAATTATAAACTATATAACCACTTTTGACTTCCGCTCGATTTATTTCATTTTTCGTATTTTTATAATACATATTATAATAATTATACAAATCATACAACTAATATTTTATTAATAATAAAATTACAATTGTAATTTAATAATATTTTATAGGAATAAGCTTACTATACATAGTTAATCTCTATACTGCGACTAATGAAATAAAATTATGCAATTTAGACATTTTATTATTAATTAAATTTATAACATTATTTGTATAACATTAATTGTATAACATTTATATTAATTTTGTTTATAAAAATTACTGTGAATTATAAAAATACAATACAAAAAATACAGTTTTCCCCTTTGAATTTCGATCATTAAAATATTCTTCCGTGTTACGCATTCTGGTATTTATAGATCAGTGAAACCATGGTGTTCTTCAATCAACCTGTAATCCCCCATGTCCTCAGTGCCGGTGATTATCTGCAGGACCCTAAACGCCTTCGACTGCCTTGGCGAAGCCTCCTGTGTGATGTTATGGTAGTACACGCTGAAACATATAAAGGTGACCGTTTATTTCACATGAAACCATATATTTAACCGTGTAATTTTGTAACCGTATAATGTACACTATACGTATAGAAAGAAATATTAATCTTAATAAAGAATACTTAAGACAATATAGAAATCTCAGTAATATTATAATCTTACTGCGGAACTAGCTGTGACTTTAATTTGTCAGATTCCAGAATTAATGTACTGCACGTACATCTATTTTTTTAATGTATTGTGTTTAGAAATGACTTGTTTTGTGTTAGTTGAAACGTCGAAAGAAAACTCGGATACGACAGTTCTTCATAAGATTCTTAAAGGAATGTGCGCTCAGCCAATCACCACTTGAACAGCGTGGTGTACTACGGCCTTTACTCTCAACTTGTAAGAGGAGACTCAAATTTACCAATGGATCAGTTATGGGATTTGATGGTGATATTGAACTTCTAATAGAATACTTTAAATTTGATACTGAATTAATATAAGTTGTCTTGATAGTACTGGCTGGACAGTTGAATCTTAAAATACCTACCGTCAGCTCTGTCAACTATCTGTATAATAACGAAAGTTATTCGAAGCCATGACTTCAGATTTTGTTGTTTAATTCTATACAAGATTAAAAAAAATTATAAATACTAGTTCAAATGGTTATTAGGTTGTATCTTAGATCCCGGTTTTGGGACTAGTCAGAAAACACACAGATAGCCCTCTGATGGTAAGGAATCAGTACCGCTCTTACACGTCTACAAACCCAGAAGCGTTACAGGCTAAGTAGGAACTGGTAATATCCTTGTTAACCATTATTGCCCATTTCAAGCAGTAACAACAAATTTTACATAAATGAACCATTTCGATTATGAATGTCAGTTCCGAGAACATGAAAAAAAATGATATTATTAATTTGTAATTATTCAATTTAGTGAGATGAATAAAACAAAGAAATAAAATAAAGAAACAAAATTAGAAGACATTAAAACAGTAAAAACAACCACTAGCCGAAGTCGTAATTAAGAATAACAAACTAAAGAACAGAAATAGCCAGTACGGGCTGCAATAAAATGATTCTATTAGTGATGCGAAGAGAATTAAAAATCGTTCCCAAAGCTAAAAGATGCTAAATATACAGCAAGCGTCACACTTAGTCATCGCGTCAAAGAAGCGGTGCAGTAAAAATTGTGTTTACTTTGGAAATTGCACACAGCTTCCTTAGTACCGCCCACCGAAGCTGAAAATAACGATATACATGATACAGTCATAATATATGTCTGGAAAATTATTTTCTATAGATTTGAAATGTGTAAACCATTATCAAATTACGTAAGCGCAAAAAAAAGGTTCTACGAGCTTGTTGAATAATAAATACCATAACTGTTCTGAGTTGTTAATATGATATTGTAATTACCTTCGGTTTGCCCCACCATTGCTTACACTTTCAATCTGAATCGGTATTATTCTCGTCTTCGGCTGATTGTCCTGGTTCTGGATAGTCCTGTTCAAACTCGGTAACTCTGACTGTTGAGTAGACCCCTCATCAAGTCTGACGATTTGCGGTGATAACACTCTCATAATTCGTTGAGTTGGAGGAGAGAATGGAACTTGAGCTTTTGCTGGGTTTTGTGTCTCCGGATTTTGCTTCATATCCACCACAATCCTCAACTGAGGTTGTTGACCTCCATATCTTCCCTGATCTCTAGTGTCGTTATTCGACACTTCCATTTGTATTGGGATTATTCTGCTTCCTTTAGCATTGCTATCCTTTGGTAAACTTTTGCGATTTTCTGACGGAAGTGTCGACCAGTTTGGCTGTGCAGTTTGCTGGTATTTAGGAGGACTGACCACTTCGCGAACACCACGTTGTAGGTCATTGCTCTTTCGAACCCATTCTGGTTCTGAGTTATAATCTCTAGGAGGTGTGACAAGCTCCCTTGGTGCACTCTTTCTGCCTTCTAAAGGTCTTTGACACCATACAGGAGGTGGAGTTTTAGTTTTTTCCTTTTGTGTTTTCACCCATGGTGGTATAGACTTTGGACTTTCAGGGCAGTAGTATACGGGTTCTTGGTTTAAATACACGGCTTCCCTTTGTTGTTGTGGACTGTTATTGTACTCGGGCTGTACATTATTTTTTCTTGGTGATACAGGAATAGATATGGAAGATTGGTATCGAGGTTGTTCTTGAGATGTAGGTGGTGATCTCTGGTTATTATCCTGTGTTCGCCATGGTGTTTTATTATTGTTGTCTTGCATCCTGTTGTTGTTTGAATCCTGGGCTGCTACCCATGGAGGGTTGTACGTCTGTTGTTGATTACCAACTTTGCTTTCTTGCTTCCATGGAGGGCTGTATTGATTGTCAGTACGGTTATTATTTGCGTCATTAGTTTTCCATAGAGGATTGTATGGTTGTTGATTAGCATGCTGATTATTATTATACGTATTAGTTTGGTTTTCAACTCCTCGTGGATGTCTGTTTAATGTATTCGTTCTCCAGGGTGTTGCATTTGCAACATTAGCATTCGGAGTTTGTGACACTTCTTTAACATTATTATAATTACTTGGTGAATTATCAAAGTTTTCTACATTCCTTTGACTAGCTCTTGGCAGGGTATGAAACACATTGTTACTAGAAGGTTGATAAGCTGGAGGACTCTGTTGAACATTCGGTGAAAACGGACTTCTATTTATATGAGATGACTGTGGACTATGGTTTACAGTACTTGCGGGAGAGTCCCGTTTTTCCGGCTGCCGCCAATTTGGACCAGGACTGGGAGAATATGGAGAACTATTAGGAACAGGAGACTGATTACCGAAAGGTTGTGGGCTTTTATTAAACTGAGAGTCTTGTCTCACCAACATTTCGCGAGTTTGTGGAGATCCATTTACATTTGGTGAGTTAGACATTTGGTGAACATACTGTGCTTCGGGTCTATGCAAGGGGCTTTCAGGTGCTTTGTTGTTCTGATTTCCGAAAGGATAATTTTGTCTTTGGAAATTATTCTGTCCCTGTGGCGAATTATAACTGGGAACTTGTTGTGACGGTAATTTAACCGTAAGTGGAGACGGTGTTTTTTCTACAAACTTTGGAATTGGACCCATTTGCTGCATTTGCGCTTGCTCAGATTCCCAGTGATATGGACTGTTTGTTTTCCTAAGCATTCCTATGGGGTTCTCAGGTATAACGATTTCGGGTCTTTCACCTTGTATAATTGGTTTTGGTGCATTCGCATTAGGAGCTTGAATAACGAGTGGTGGTGGTGGAGGAGGCGCTGGGGCTGATGGTGGTGGCGGCGGCGGTGGAGGCGCAGAGCCTCCTTGTGGTCGGTAGCCACTGTTATTTGCTTGCTGTTGTCCATAGGCTTGTTCTTGCTCTTCTTGTGAGCGTTGCCTAGCCATCCTTCTGGCCATACTGGGTGTGCGAATTTGAGATAAATCCAGACCACCTGGAGTGTACGTAAAGGGCTTCTTATCTTTTGTCATCATAGCGTTTTGGATACATGCTGGAGGCTCAACCGTTCCCATTGGCTGAAATATTTAAAATAATAATTATGTTTAATATTTTTAATTATATCATTATTCTTCTACTTATTATTATAAATTTATTACATTTAAGCAGTGATAGTATAGTCTAGTGATAATCTGTCTTTGAGCGTCGGTCTATACCTCGGAAAACTAGAGTTCTACTTCTGCACTCATCTGTAACGTCAAATTATTTGCGCATTACCAAATAATTACTATTTGTAAAGGTAAAGGAAAAAATTGCGAGAAAACCTGCGTACTTGAAAGTTCTCCATAATGTGGTCAAAAGTATGTGATGTCTGCTAATCCACACTTTCCCAGCGTGGTGCACTATGGTCTTAACCACTCTTATTGTGAGAGGAGATGCAAGTCCAGCAGAGGGAAGATTATAGGTCATAATAATAAATAATATTTCAACAATTTATTACAAGGCATTACTAGTAACAACTGGTTTCTGAAAATTTGTATGGCAGAACAAATAACTCAAATTAATAACTGACCAAAATATAAAGATACTCACATTAACATTTGTTTTTCCAAAGTTCGGGATTCTGCCCATATGTCCCGCGGCGGGTCCGTACCTGGAATATTGCCAAACTTTATGTTATTTTTATACGATATGACATTTTGTGTTACGTCCCAAAAAATACAGACAGATTAGTAATTAGCCTTTTTTTATATATATAGCCTATATTTTCATACTGTAAAAAATTCTTGAGCTTCTTATCAAACTCATTCGATGGAACATCTGTTATAAACTAAAAATAGTCGTGTTACTTACCATAATTACTAAATAAGGTTCTGTTTCGAATATTTCGTATTGATAACACTAGCTCGTCAACAATTACCAAACAAAAATAAAAGAAAGTCGGTTGAGAACTCGAAGAGAAAAAGTATTGTAAACCCACAGATTTAAGATCGTAAGAGTTCAAATATAATTGATAGGCCATAGTTAAAAGTTAGATATACTGTTATCTATATTGGGTGTCCTATAAATAAACATAAAATAAATAGATGGTCAACCGCTAGTGGCAAAATTTTTGACAATTTGTACATTTTGGAGAACATCCGAAAATTGGATTGAAAATTAACCCGTCCGACTGGACGGGGACGGGGTTGCTCACTAATGGGAGAGACCCGCGTATTACAATGAGCCACTAAATTTAAAAATTATCAAAGAACTTCCACTATTTTAATATTAAACATTAAACTTCATAGGAATTTAATTTAAATAAAATGGATAAAATAAGCAAACAAGTTAAACAAAATCTCTCCAGGATAATTTGTCCTAGAAACAGTATAAAAATGTATACCACAAACAATATCTTGGTTCAATAATCGAGAAACCTCATCTAACACGATTTTAATCATTTTTACACGATAATTACAGATCAGATTATTAAAAGCGGATTTTAAAAATAGTAAAATCGTGTAAATCTTACCCGTTCGCAGTCATGTTCATATTCCGTGTGTCGGTCGGTGGAGAGTCGCCGCCTGCGGAGTGAGATCACGCCTACATTAATAGCACGTAAACAAATGTTCCACAGGAATCTGGCGTGTTTCGCCACCTGCTTAGTCCAAGGTAAAAACAATACATTAAACATTATTTAAAATTCGAACTCGATATATATCTCCATTCGTATTTCGAATAAATAATCGATTTTGTCATCTCGATAAAGGACGATTATTGATTTAGCCGATTATAATCAATGATTCGATACGATTGGAAGGTGTTGAATGTAAAGTGCTTTTACCATTATGATTATCAGAAAGGTTACACCTGATATTGTACCTAAAATCGAATAAATTAGAAGGCCATGTCAGCTTTTCCCAATAATTTTATACACCGCATTGTTAGTCACATTTCAGTGTCAAGACTGATTAATAAATTACTTAGATATTTACGCCGTTAATTAATCTAGTAAAACTATTAATTAAACAGTAACAGTGGGTAATGTCTACACGAGCTTGTGACAAACTACGATAGTCATGGACATCTCTGAATTTAAGTCTAGACGCCGACGCTGTAGGCCAGCTCGTACTAGCTGTAGGCTTCGTCAGAGATTTATACGATATTTCATTATTTATTTTGTCTAAGAAATAAAACATTGTCTTCGAAATAGAACTCCAAGCGCTCGAATTAATTAAGAAAAGAAAAATACAAAGCAGACACAAGTTACGTTGATACATTTACTTTAACATATTTACCAATCACAAATTAATCTGATAACACATTCAACGCAAACCCCGCTTCTATTCTAAACAGACTGAAATCTTTGATGTTAAACCCCGATGATACAATGGAATATTATTATGTATTACTTCTGTGTGACTAAGTTTTCTATGCTTTTATTTTCTTTCAATTAGTATACGTTAAACAGAATTGCACATTTAAATTTATTACTAGTTGGACTGATAGACGTTGTTATTCTTCAATATGTTTAAATATAAATAATTGCGATATAGAATTAGTTTATAATTTACCTAGACAGCCACCTGACTGGTCTTAGGGTAACGAATACACTCGCAAGTGAAGTGTGTGATTCTATCACCTTTCAGCCTACCAGCCTTTTAAACTCCACTTGTGAAGATAGACTTCCCTCAATTTGTAATTCCTCCCCGTTGAATTCACAGAGCCCAGGACAAAATGGACAGTCAAAATGTGATTATAGTTCCTAAATTACACAATAACTAACAGACACTCCAAAGATTATATATAAAAATATTAATCATACACATAACAATTATTAGTTATAATCATATTCACCAATTTACCTTACTAGACATTCCAATCGATAATAAAATAATCGATATGATTGTGCATTTGTAAACAGAGTGAAAAAAAAAATGGTTTTTAGTAAAATTTGACAGAATCTTGAACTATTTACTGCCAGGGATGGTATGTGGCACCATTTTGGCACTCCTGCGGTAATTATAAATAATCGATGGCTAGACGCCAGGTTTATATTTAGTTACAACTACGCCTTCCCAGTCCGAATAGAAGCTTGAGCAATAAATTTACTTCTTTGGAGCAGTTACGCCGATCTGTGAACAAATTCGTTCGCCCCGTCAAGAACTAATTACTAGGTAAACTGGGTTTTGGCCGAGAATTAATATTTGCATATTTCTGTTATTCCACTTTTAAATATCGGAATGAACACCAGAAATCCGCCTTCGCTTCAGTTCACGTTCACTGTTTTAATCAGGCGTTTTATAAATTTCTTTTTAACGCCTAACGTTGCTAGGAAATTACGTCAACTATTGGTACAGGCCGCTAGAAAATCCGAGCTTTTGTTTCTGAAATTTTAGACAAAGGACTGGTTTATAGTACCAGTAAGTGAAGCTGAAGACATTACTAATTCAAACTGACATTATCAGTTCATGTTTATCTGGAACTCCTTTTGCAGAACACGTTGAACAGTTCGTCTCTTAAAGAGCCTTAAAGAGACCCTTAAAGAGCCAAAAACCATTAGTTTTTACAGCTCATTCAATTCACAATGAAGCACCGTGTTGATATACGCTAAATCCTCATTACTGTTACAGGGCACCGTAACATTCACATGAAATCCCGAAGCCTTCACGTATGCGTCCACTGACCACCGAGCGCCTATTAATCTGTAGGAATACGAAACGCGAACCCTCTCGAACTGTAATCGATTACCTTTTGAACATCCCTAACACCTCCTGCTGCTATTTTTATTGTAAATTTAAAAACATAAATAACGACAGCTTGAATAATACTTAATGACGGTCTAAACTTAATAATATTCAAGCAGCAATTAACCAACAAGATCCGCCTTTTCATTCCGAAAGAAGACAGAAAGGGATATCAATTCCATGAAATAAATAATTGCCATTATGAGTGCGTAACCAGGTTCTAATAAAACACCTCACAGACGATAATAGTGTGAACTACCTCGCTCGATGAAATGCAAGCAATTACATCATTTTTTGGCCTATGATTTGTGCTCATTGGCCATGACATTGTAACGAGCGCATGCATTTCAGTGCTACTTTGTAGGTAGTGTTTCGAGCCATTCAGAATTATTTATTTCACATAAGCGTACAATATAGTAAGTTTTCAGAATATGATAGTTACTGTCGTAGATAATAGGTAAGTTAGTTTATCCAAAAATTTATCGAAAAACCTTGTCACGATGTTTGCCGTGATAATGGATAATGAGGACAACACTTGTTCAAAACTACACTATGTGTGGTGTCTTGAAGATTACTTTAATAAATAAAACATAAGTAATACAAACAAATACTTGCTTATGTAATTGTGACGGGTATTCAATATATATGATTTATATTTATGTAATAAGTTTTAGGAACTATTGATTAGGAACTAATTATTATTATTTAAATACTCAGTGCTTAATAAGCCTTTCTTGACAAAGACCAAGTTTTTTTATGTCAATAGCCATCAAACGAGCATACGAGACACCTGATGGTAAGTGGTTCCCGTCGCTCATGAACATGAGTAACACCAAAGGTCACTAACATGTTGTCGGTCAAGAAAGAAGAAGAAAGAAAGAAAGTACTGGCTCTTGAGTCGTTTGGCGGCTGACTCAAGCAGGAGGGTGGTAGCTACCCAGGCAGGCTTCACGGAAAGATAATAATACCACTGATAATATTAATGACTCATTAATAATACTTATAATATAATCCTTACGCGAAACCCTACCACCAAGCAGGCTTGCTTCTGTCGCCTCTAACGACACCCTGTTCTGCCAGCATGGGATTGGAGCAAGTATTCTAGGCCGTCCCAATACGGCCAATGTGTGGTATCCAGTTAAGTGGAATTATTACCACTGATACCATGTTCAGAGCCATCGGACGTTTGTGGATCTCTCTACATACTCGTGGAAACTCACGCAATGGCTTATTGAGCCACACGAGGTAAAACCTTTTGTAAAGATATTTATTATGATAAAGTCTTCACGTGTATTTCTTTGTAAGTTCGACAAACTAGGGTAGGTTAGCACATGGCGAACGAGGCTTTAGCAAACGGTTCCTTTTTGGTGGAGCTCGCTGAGCTCTGTACCATTCAGTTTAATGCCGACAATACTTGCATGGTGGTAGGGTGATTTGCCCGACTAACCTACCTCCTACCTCCCTGTTTTTAAAATCAACCTTAAAATGTTTCTTACGTGTTTCGGACGCAGTGTCGGAGTTCCCTTTCGGACGGCATCTCATGAACGAAGGTGGTCATTTACCATCAGATAACTCGTGTACTCATTTGTCGCCTAGATAATTAAAGAAGAACTAATTTGTCTTTTCTTATTTATTATAAATTTATAATTAATTTACGCACATGTAACGGTTAATATCACTACGGACTTTTTGTCTGTCTATATTTTTTTAATGGCAGGAACCGATAAAAGAGCTCACGTATCACATGGTGATGGATTTCACCTTCGCCTATACCCTTCCGTAACAACCTAGACGTTATCGACGTAAAAGGAAAGAGTGTACTCTTTCACTCCTCCTCCTCCTCCTCCAATATTAGGTATAGCCGAAATCCCTTAAAAATCCATGCAATAGTAGCGTACTGTTTAAACTACTAGTTTCTAAAAGCCCAGGAACTATAATGTGAGACCTATGAGGATGCGCCACAAGTAGGTAAGGTACATTTGGGCTTAAAGATGCATAAAACGTAATAGTTTTCCGATACACCTACTAAATAGTCTAGATCATATTCGTATATCACATTTCCCGTGTACACATGTCACCACTTGCACTTTTAAAATAAGACTCATTAGATATTGCCATATAACATTCCACACGTGCTCATAATACCTCAGGACAGGTTTAATAATATGTTACAAACAGCTGCATGTTTCGCCTTATTATCGCGAGTGAAATTGCACATTATGTGGTATGCGGTGCGCGCGAAAGGTCGGGGTTTTGGCGCAGGTATGAGCTACTCACCTGCAATGCTTACGTTATTATATTTTGTCTGTGCCGCGATGTCACTGCGACTGATTCTATGGTTCTCTCTGTACTTTTAAATTATTTATTGATTACATTTATTTTCGTGCAAACATTGTGGAGTTCGATTTGTAAATTACGATTTATTAATCTATGGGCAGTCTTTTGCTGAGCGCAGTTACGTCAACGCCATGTTGAGAGAAAAAAAGTATGATATGGGTTGGGTAATGTCTTCGACACACGGTAGGCTTTTCAGAATGTTTCACAGTACGATTTAGTTTTATATTTTTAACAAATCGACCAATTTTAATGATGTAAAGATAATCCCAACATTCTGTACAAAACGTGCCAAGTCTCAATTGAATTATTTACCTATAAAAATAGTTCTAAATCTAAAAAGTGAAGTTGGAAACATACTATTTTTGCTCAATAAGCAGGCTTATTTAAGATTAGTAAATTCATATTTTTTGGTTTTCTTGGAAAAATGTCTTTGAATTTAATCCTTCAAATCTACATCCTTTCATTATTACACACACTTCAACAGGATTATTGAATTATACAAACCCTACGAATGTAGAAACCTCTAGGTAATACCAGCATTCCTCTTGCATTACCACAATGTGATATTCCGATTCTAACAGTACAATAACTACATATGTTAAATATATTCTATAAACAACGAAGACAGGTATGGTTTCTTCATAGTCCGCCACGTTTGCGAAGTATGCAGGTTTCTTCACGATGTTTTTCTTCGTCGAATCAGGTTAAAATTTGCAATATGCATATAATTTCAAAAATAATTCCTCTACGGGAGACCAACGTTGGACGGTTAAAACCACCACCACTACTAAAATAATAAAATATTATGGGCATACATGATCGTTCATTCTTATTTTACTGAATGATATAAAAGAGTGATTATTAAGTTCATTGCGATAAATACCAAATTACCGGAAACATGAGAATAGAATATTATGTATATGTAAGAGTCAGTGTGTGTCAGCACGTTTCATTAGCTCTCAGAGCACAAGGCGAGTCCAGCGTCTATTGTGGGAGCGAGGGCACGCAAATAGGGCGTAGGTGAGCTGTGAGGAATTTGTGAAATTACCACGGTTGGGGCCAGACGCCGCGTCGCAGTGATTAGGATGCAAGAATTTACACGCAATAAAATTATAACAAACACAACATGTATAAGAAGTTTGTACAAGGACGCTACTTATTCCTATAATAATAATATATATCAAACACATAGATGATATACATATATGTATAATCTACTTTATACTAATTACATCATCGTCATCAAGCGTTTGCCAAATAGATATCTTTGACGCGTTTTTTAAATACCGAGAATGTTTCAGAATCTCGTACAGTTAAAGATTGCGACTTCCACAACCTAACAGCCTGAACTGAAAAGCAAAAGGTATAAAAGGATTCTTAAGAAAAGTTATGTGTTTCAGTAATTTCGATTTCATAATTTTGTAAAATGCCTAAAGTACCTTACTAAGACACGGTATCCACGTATATCCTCTTATATATACAACAATAATAGACAACAAAAATGAACTTTTAATTTATTTAGTAATACATGAAATATTATTTTATTTTGTCTGTAACTGCTACTCAAAATTTTTGTGTGTTTTTACCGATTTTTCGACCCGTTTACATGGTTATGGCGAGACTGAATATCAGTAAAAAAACACGAAAATCCCGTTCCAATTTAATTTGCGATTAAATAAGTAATCATATTTCACGACTCTGTAGCCCAGTTGGTGGTGACCCTGCCTGCCAAGCGAGGGGTCCCGGGTTCGATTCGATAAATATTTGTTCTCGAGTCATGGGTGTGTGTGATATCATATTTGTGTATGTCCATGCCACCTACAAAACAGGGAATCCTAGTGCAGGGGTGTGACTTTGTAAACGTCTATTATTTATTTATATTTTATATTTACTGTATAAGGTCTTTTATCAATATTTTCATTATGCACACTGAGTGATTCATGAAAAATAAAATCAATAAACTTAAAATGCAACGCTAACATAAATAAAAAATCTCACAAATCGAACTCACAGATAATTATCAGATAATTAATTGTAATCATAAATTAATTGTAATAATAAATAGTGTAACCTTTCACTATGATTCATTTTTCTCCAAAATATCCTCCTTTCATTACATTTAAAGCATTAACCATACTTAAAATATCCATAATACTTAGTATTATAATAATCTCATAGCAGAACCAACGCCGAATTTAATCTGTAATTACAGAATTCCCGCGCTGAATCACTTAACATACTTAATTATCTGTGATACTTAGCAATGCGTTGACATCATTGCCATTCATGGCATTCATCAATAACATTTGTTTAGTACTCTATGCAATGCATATACCACCTACGTACCACATACCGAAACAGTGAATATTTTACAACATAATCAATATGGATTAATGATTAATTGCTATGCAGGTGTCAAAACGTATACGCGCCTTTGTGTAACGGTTCGTACCTTTGTGACGTTAAGTAATTATGTACTGTATGGATTGTCTGGATCAGATCGATAATTTAGTACTTAGACCGCTAATTTACTCAAGATCTTATGTCAAATTATATATTGTTTTTTTTTTCAATCCGTTTTTTTGTTTTTATTATTGACTAGATGTTGTAGGTAATCGCGCGAATTAACTATCAATTCCCGTAGTAAAATTAAATTGTAACTCCGTTCCTACTCAACGAATTCGGATGTAACATACGGTATTTTTTATGTCAGTTTATAAAAATTTCGAGTAGAGAAAATAACATCAAGATCAGATCAGTTTTTGCGTAATGTACGAGTTAGTCAAGATAATTAGACGCAGATTTATTCGTGTTGAGACATGACAATACGTGTAGGAGTATACTACTTTAATAACTTTTAATATATAAAGATACGACCTAGTCACTTTTCTATAATAATTCTACTAAACCGCCCTCTGGTGCCTACACTACGCTAGTAACTGCACTTACTCAGGGAAACAAATCACTGACTTTCACAAGTGTAACTGTATCCGAAACAATTGATAATCATTTTTATCAGACGTTTTTGAAATCTCTGCTATTCTATTCTACATTCATTATAAATCACTCTAAGTACTCGTTAAAACCATATAAAGATCCATGCAGTCATTTAAGAGATTATCACATTAATGTAAACAGATTTTGTTTTATATTATGTATTGATAGATGTGAAGTCACCAAGAGGACAATGAGTGTAGTCCTTTGACTAAATCGTAAATAAGACAACAATCCTATTTGAAGACTGTTACAGAAACACTAGCCGCCGTGGATTCAGAATGACTCATTTGCCATTATCTCTAGTACCGGCCTGTTTCGTCGCGCCACTGCTTAAAACACAAAGACAATACTAAATCAACTAACTGTAAAATGGTTTTAATTGTTGTTTCGGTTAGATTGGATCAGTTACCAAACGAGTTTAGCTCTTCGTTTCTGATTGGCAACATGTCAACGATCACCTTGGTGTTACAGAATGCATGGGCTGCAGTAACTGCCTTATCACTAACTGAAGTTTTAGCAAGTAACCCGTATTTTTCTAGTAATAAATATAGCCTATGTTACTCAGGGATAATGTAGCATTCTAATGGTGAAAGAATTTTTTAAAATCGGTTCAGTAGTTTTTGAATTTATTCGTTACAAACATACAAAAATACAAAGCTTTCCTCTTTATAATATTAGTATAGATAATTTCCCTACTATGTTGTGATTATTGACATAGAAATATGTTTAAAAATCGCGACCCTACGACGTCAGTTATGTAGTACATCGGTCATTTTTTACAGAGCAGAAAGTTAGCAAGTATTTCTACGAAGACGTGTTGACAGCCACATGACTTTGACACAAAATGTCAAACATGATATGATGTTCCAAATATCAATTTAATACGCAAAGGTTTATTTCATTGATTCTCAATAATATCAAGATAGGGAACATTTACATATTCAAGAAATGAAAGGAGTCAACATAAATCGATTTTTATGTAAATAACTTAAATGAAAGTTTGTTATACCAAAAGTATCATTGACGCGGTGTCGGCCAGAAATAAACTTATTATTTAAGTGTATCCTCAGCACTGCGAAACACGTAAAAACAATGTCAAAGTTTAGTCTCGAAGGAGGATGATAGCTAAACAAGAAAGTAAAAACTGTGCCTTAAGAAACTAAACTGCGCCTTAACATAATTTAAAATCAAGTTATGTGCAGTTTTATATAAATAGATTATAGTTTTATATTAATAGTAAATAAATTTTATTTATTTATGTTGGATATGTTGTGTACGTATTGTAATTTTTTTCTCTAATATTGTAAGAAATTTAAAATGATCTTAGTCGAAGTTAAAACTAAGACCAATAAGCGAACGTCCAACACTGGCATTAAGCCCTAGAAAAGTAAAAAAAGAATAAAATTGGGTTAATGCTCGTTCTTTATATTTTATTATTCATTCCCTAATATTTACGTAACTTAAGAGTGTTTAAATAAGTAAGGATTTAATGTTATCATCTATTGTTTCAAAATAGAACAAGATAATTTTACGGCTGAGTCCAAATTTTTCCGCATAATATATCTCTGAAATACCAATATCTCTTCTACAAATTACTCAGTTTTAAGGTTTCACGGGCTTGCAAACTGTTTTAAAATATTCACTATTAAAAAAAATATTAGGAAAGTAATGTCCAGTTAACCCCATTCCGAAAATGATTTGCATCAGTATTTTTCAATAGATATTTCCGTGTTAACAAACCCAATAGATACACACTGATACATTCACAAACTCAACATAAATACATTACTTATCACTGAAAATAAGTGGATTAGTTGTCTACAACTTACAAATAAAACTATACGAGTAAATGTAGCGAATACACAACCGTTCGTGATTCTTACCGTTTCTAAATAACTTACATTTAATTACGGAAACTATGATGACAAGTCAGTATCTTGCAATATAATTTAACTTCACGCCCTTCATCCCGTAAACAACGAAGTCTCATTGAGGCATTTATCATTATATCCTTCCTTCTATACATTTGATGTACACTGATCTCACGGTGCGCCGCCGCATCTAAATCTGATCTTCGTGACGCGATCATTACTCACGGCTTACGCGCGAGATTCTTGATCACGTGCGTAATACGTTACAAAAACAGATGCAACCGTGCACAGTTTAAGTACAATAAAATAATGACACACACACCGATCTCGCATACTTACGCTCATTTATTGTTATTGGATTGGATTACTAGAAATGGAACCCGAAAACTGGTCTGCTATTTACGTTTGAGCCGAGAGAATTTTTCCTAGAAAAAGACGCTAATAAGCAAGGTACCTACCTATACCTATTGGTGTTGCCAGATGGATAATTTCGAATACGGATATGACTGGTTAAAAAGATTCATGGTTATAAACATTAATTCATATGTGATTCAAAAATTATAAGCATCTACGAATATGACATACGTGAATTCTCAATTAGGTGATCAGTACTGAGCGACCGTGTTCCATTATACTTTCCAACTTATGAAAAAAACTTCGATATCGTGATTCAGTAATACTGACGCCGTCACTTATCGTGTTATCTTGCTAAAGAATCAATATTAGATAGATAATTGATAAATACAAAACATATCTATGTTTCAACTCAGTAGGTACCAATACATACGTTCCAACGAGCAAGTTACAGAAGTGTCTGTAAGGCATCTTTTCAAGCACAAAGTCCATTAGTAGCACCATTGTTTAAGTAGGACCGCTAAGCATAAAACGAACAGCACTAAACAAAACTTGGTAAAAAAATATTAATTCATAACTAAAAGACAATATTGTAACTTGTCTACGGAAATTCAATTCAAAAAACGAATAACATGATCATAAATTACGCGGAACCTGATATAATTTCCCGGAATAAAAAAATATTCAGAATATAAAAAATAAATCGATTAAAACTACCGCATAAACGAAAAAGTATTGCTAAACCTACTTCTGTAATAATGTTTAGAAGTTCAATAAAAGCATTCGCTATAAACTACAAAATTATTCTTTAATTACCTTTAGTGGTGTCTTTTAATTTTATAAGTGTATAAAGTGTAATTATCCTCGCGGGCTTCCGTCTTTCAATCTACATAATTGGTAATAGTTGTAAAATTTTATCGTTCATAAGTACTATAATCTTTTAAATCTCTATATTGAGGCAATATGTATTCTAAATATATTTAAATTTAATATAAGATATACTTTATATATACACCCGTATATATAAAGGCTTATATATATATATATATATATATAAAGATGTTATGGCTTTCTTATCACAATATTTTTACAAACACGGTGGATAGATTTACGTGTCACTACAATTATAATCAAGCCATGGCTTTTAACCCTTCTTGTAAATATTCGACAAACTCAAAATCTTCCAATTCTTTTATTAACAAATTATAATCGCACCAATTCAAAATTTTACGCACTTCGAAAATACTTCAATGTTGCATGCGGGATGGAATGGGTCTGTATAATAATTGTTGTCTGTACGGCAACTGTCAAATATAATTTAAAAAAAACCGGACGAAAATCTAACGGTTTGAAATTATTGTCACTATCTTTAATGCCGTCTTGTCATTTCGAAATACATGTTTTTTGTCGATCTTCCGAGGACTTTACAAAATTTAATTTAAAGCACTTTAATATTTTGAAACACCTAACAATCTAAAGATACATGGAATCAGTAACACAACAATATAAGTACTCGTAAAATAAATATCCCACATTCACAGATTCAAAAAACTAAAACGTGAACCGATCCAAATTTAAAAAAAGGAACTCACCTCGCAGGACTAACTTTCAAAAATCCAAACGGATATCAGCACAACACTAGGCAGAGGTATTCGAGTATCGGGTTGGGTTCGTAAGGGGTTCGTAAACACGATCGCGTTAGTGAATGGTTTCGTTCGTTCGGCCGCGCTGCCGGGCGCCCGGGCAGTCCGGTCGCAGCGCACGCCCGCGCCTCGCGGCCCGCAACGGATGTGTGACAGAGCGAGGGATATCGATATGAAAAGTTTTGCATTCATCGTTTCTATTTACACAATATACAATAATAAAACAAAAAAAAACGCTAATCGGTTATAAGAATACAAAATTCGATAACAGCTTGGGTAAATTAATTCGATCGAGAAAAAAAATTATAAGCTTTTGCAAGCTTCGATATTGAAACTAAGCATTCAAAAATTTAACTCGATAAAAAGTTCTTAAACAATATAAATAGCCTCTAGGCTTAAGAAATAATCACACTTACGTACTTTGCAAGGTAGTAAAGTTTTTTACCGACAAATTACCTCATTACTTAGAGATTTTCTGTGAAAGCAATTTCTCTTCTCTGACTTCAGTTATTAATTTAACTTCAATCACTTAAATAACTCATTTAATTGACCACTAAACGATATAACATCAAATATACAGATAGGCGATGGTATATTAGACTGCCATTTTCTTTTCCTATTTCAAAAAATCTTCTATATCACTTATACATATATTCAATATCACTTTCAGCCACAGACACATCTGTGTATTACTGTTTTATCTACTCTGTGTATTGTATATTTTTCGATACCATATTATTACACTGCGCATCACTACTGTAGTAAATAGTTTTATTTCGGACGCAGACTCAGGAGTCGTCTATCTAAGCCAGACTGGGCGTCATGACCCCGAGATATTTGTCCACAACCTTCGTCATATATATAAAAGAGAAACGGTGTCGGTTCGTCCGTGAAGCATATTTGAATAAACAAAACATAAACCGCAAGCGGTTGACCAACAAACATTTGCTTCAATAAATGATGATAATGATATGATGATATTAATACAATTGATAAGCAGTGATAGCGTAATGGTTTGAACGTAGGTCTCCCGCCCGGGAGACGCGAACTCGAATCCTGCACGCACCTCTAATTTTTCTAATTATGCGCGTATTACAAATTAATTAATGCCACTCTACAAAAATTTCTGTTCTCTAATTTTATTGTTTTAATTATCCAGTTAAATAAATAAATTAACTAATTATCAGTTGCTACGGCGAAGGAAACGTTGTGAGGAAACCTGAGAGTTCTTCATAATGTTCTCGCACAGACTATGGCCTTAACCTTTCGGTGTTAAGAGGAAACCAAATCGGAGCAGTGGAACAATATCGGTTGTAATGTAATTCATTAAATAATATTTTGTTTCCAACTTTTTTTATAACTCTCCAGCTCCCTAACAGCCATCAAAACAACGAAAAGAAAATCGAATAACAAAGAGAGGAGAAAATGATACTGAATTGTTCTGTCATTGCCTATTTACACACAGATTAATGTGACGTAAAATTAAGTAGAGATGAAGCAAACGTAACACTGCGCACCGACGCCTATACATCTCTAAATAGTCAGACGGGGCATCACCGACGCGTTGCCGATACCGAGAGAAAACCAGCTACTTGACTGGCTCTGAGGCACTGCAACAGAAATATCTTTATAAGGCTCCACAATTGGTTATAGAACATGTGTAGTAGCTATTTCAGCATTTTGCGCATAAACGAGAAACACGCAAAGGTGCGAGCTAATGTTCAGAGATCACTGACACCCATATACTTTCATATTAAAGCCATCACAGATACATTGCCGACTAAGGAACCAAGAGACCCCGTATATTACTAGCTCTCTGACTCTGCAACCCAGACACGTCAAAACTTTTCACTGTGTTATATTAGGTAAAATTCTACCATCATGCACGGTTACCACTAGGGTTGGACCAGGGATGTTATGGATCCGTAATCATAACCGAAACTACCGGATATCCGAAATAAAGATATATCTGAAATCGTAACCGAATACGAATACGTTTTCGCCGTTTGAGCCGATACACTTATGATTTTATTATTTTAGGTATTTTCTATGATTATAATTCTAAATTATACCTGGAACGAAGGTGAAACTGTTACGTTGTAAATACATCGTGTATTTTTGAAGGTCTTAAAATAATTGAATATCCGTAACCGTAACCGAAATCGGTAAATTGTTATTAACATATCCGTATCCATATTCAGATCAGTAATTTCATATCAATGACATCCCCAGATGAGACTGGGCAGCACGGAGTCCATGGACCTTCAATATGAGGGACCAGATATCATGGCTTCGTCCATTGTTTAGATACACTATGTGCAGGGGAGGTTTATTTGGCCATAAGTATGGATAGAGCATTTTTAGTCCCTACCTGATATTAAAATAACAAACATTTTCAGTGGCCAAAAACAGTCAATAGGACAAACACATAACTTCAAACCAACTCTGCTTTTCCCCTAGAAATCGGTGTAATGTATGGCTCGTGTTGTAAATTTTGCAGTTATATTTAGAAAATATAAATATTATCTGTACCTATCACACACCTGAAATCTCGAAATTCGAAATATTGTCTAGATATTACGAGTTCTTCCAATGTGGCAACCCTAATCACTGATTAAGGAATGCCTCATGAGTTGAAAGCACATAAAATGAGAACACGACTTCAATTAGGTCTGAAGTCCTGTGTGAGATTAGTTACAGAAGTGAAGGCGTTGTGTAAGCACATGAAATGTCATTTGTAAATTTTGGACAATAATTATTATGGGTTGTAAGGAAACTGGAAAACATACGCTTTTAAAAAAATATTGACAATAAAGTTACATTTTAATTTAAAGCAACCTTACGAATTCTGTTACGCGACGGTTGAGACACTAATTATGTAGTTTAATGATCATGGTCCGATAATCTTAATGACAATATTACGTATAGATCAATATAATTAAATAAACTATTGAACTATTTAGGCCGTATTCCTGGCCGACAACGCATCAGTGATACCTTTGGTCTTGCTGATGTCCATGGGCGACGGTGACCACTTACCATCAGGTGGCTCGTCTGCTCGTTTGTCGGCTAGTAACATAAAAAAGAACCCAGATGTTCTTTTTTATTAAAATAGAGTATACAATTTATCAAAATAGAGTAAAATATTTAAATTGTCTTTATCAACCAAATGATAAATTATTGTAACGATAACTTTCAAATTACGCTCTTCACTGATTCTTCTTCACTGCTCCTTTCCTCACTGGATCAATTAGAGATCAAATTCTTATTCATTTAATCATATACATATTACTAATACACTTATGCAATAATTTTTTTCGTCTGCTACCTTTTCAAAAAAATTATTTATTTATTTATTTATTCAACAAAACCAAATTTACAATAGTGTAATGATCGTAAACAGTAGCAATAGTGTAAAACTGTGTCGCTACTATTTACGCCCACCTCGGAGTACTTTACAATATTCTTATTAAATTGAAACATTAAGTTATATGCACGTATGCATGTGTATGAATGTATTAAGTGTAAGTGCGTGTTTGCAAGTGTGATTGTGCGTGTATGTATGTGTGTGTGCGCGTGTATGTTAGTACGTTGTGTGTGTGTGTGTGTGTGTGTGCTTGTGTGAGTGAGTTGTGATATTAAGAGTGTGATATTCTGATTATACAGTAGAAAAAGTAATTCAGTCTCATCATATGTTAGATTTTGCAAGAAATCTGTCAATTTAGATTGAAATGCACGGATAATGAGTGGCTATATATTTAGGATTTTATTCACTTTATTGTATACTAAGGTTGAAAGACAATCAAAGTGACGCCTTGCTGGTGCGGAATTACTTTTACATGTATTGTATATAATTATTGGGGGACGGCGAGAATTTATATTTATGTTTGTGAAGGGTTAAAACAGATTGAGCCAATGAATAGTATACCATCTTAAGAGTTTCCTCGTCAGTAATGGTCCTTGATATTCTAAATACATAAATTAATTTACGCATTCTAGACGCAGTTAAGTCAATTTGTTCTTTCCAAGTCATAAAGCGATCGATTTGAATTCCAAGATACTTAACAGTATGTGACTGAGTTAGTAATGTACAAGAGCAGGAAACGTCATTGTCTTTACATCGGTGAGCAGTAATAGAAAAGATATCAGGTGGTAGAAAGGTTGCGCTGGTAGAAAAGGTTAAATAAGTAGTTTTACTTAAATTTATGCTAAGTAGATTAGGATCGAGCCATCCAATAACCCTTCTCAAAGCAGCCTCAACATTTGCGCGGGCGTCAGCCCAAGTTTTGCCATGTACAAGTATTGCCGTATCATCTGCATATGTTATAATTTTACAATTAATTATGACAAGACTACACAGGTCGTTTATATAAATAAGAAATAGGATCGGCCCAAGGACACTACCCTGAGGAACACCATAAGAAAGAGGAAAATCGGAACTTATGAAATTTCCAAATTAACATGGAGTGACAGAAACGATTAAAGAAAATTTTCTACATATCTTTAAATAAAAACAAAAAGGACTGTTATTTGTGACATTAGAATAACTTCACACTACTTATTTCTTAGCGACTTTTTCATATACAATTCTACAACATAGTAATCCTTGTCTAAAAGTCTTATTTTGACATGTTGCACCAATAATTCTCCTATAAATCATGTATAAACTTTAGAGTTTTATAATACTCGTATAATTGTACATTAGTCGACCGCGTATATTTAAAGATCATGTGACCTTATTGCATCAAATTCAGAGTTAAATTGCACTAAAAACAAACGCAAAATTAACCTTCTTTCTCACTAATAATACAAATTTTATATGGAGCGGAAATAGCTGCCGTTTTGGCAAGCGAACCGCTCCAAGTGACCGGCCAACAAATGACTCACAACTCGACAAGCCTGTAATAACCACTTATGACTCTTATGAACATTTCTAGGCCAGTTTATAGAGATGCTGAATTCGAATATCGTAGAAATAAATCTATACTAATATGACAAAGAGAGTGCGAATTTTGTGAATTTATGTATATGCGGAAAGTAATCTACGGAATCACAACACCTATCTGAAACTCTTTTACTATTAAAGGAATTTTATTTTGAATGGACATAGACTATATATTATGTACATATAATAATGTATACACTTTAAAATATGCAGACTTTGAATATGAAATCCGTTGTTTGTATATATAGATCACACTGTATGATTGTCCCAACAGTAGCTGGACACGGGTCTTGTCATATTGAGGGAGATTAAGGTCATAGACCATCACGCTGGATACCAGGGCAGATTAGTATATGCAGGTTTCCTTACGATTTTTTCTTTTAATGAAGCACGTGTTAATCTATAACTAACAGGCGAACAGCTTTTAAAATTAGAAGTGCCTGCAGGATTCGGAGCCAATCCTCCGAGAGGGAACCATCATTCATACCGCTAAGTCAACACTATCTCTTAGAATTTAACGAAACCTGCTAAGGTCAACGATTCGGGGGTAGACTGCTTTAGCGACTCAACGTCCGCTTTTACGTTTGCTATAATAAATAATGATAAAACAAATAAATACAATTGCCACTACATTAGCATTCTGTGTGTCAAGAATAATATGAGCACACGCAATTTAGAATATTGGGATTGGGATTGGGATTAGGGGGAATATTCTAGGCCGCTCCAATACGGCACAAGTTATTATGCAACTGGGCTTCAGGGTAGTAAAATAAGAATAAAGAATGAAAAGGAATATTAGGAATATTTTAACGAGACTTGATAGGTCAACAACACCAGTCTTTCTTCCCGACCTGCTTACCGCGGGGTGTGTCTTAAATCTGTGAGTCAAAAATATCTTTATTACCCGATGAACTGGGGAGAGCTAGTGGTCCAACGTAGAAACGTTGTTTAACAGGAACTCCTCACTCAAGACATTCTCTGTGGCTCGCCTAAACACAATCAATCGTCTCCCAAATAACTATATACCCACCTAGGAAGCAAGTTTATCGCCGGTTCGTGAAGGTTTGAGAAGTATCATCACCTCGTTCGGTTCACTGTCAGCACGAAGAAAATAGTAGAATAGGAATAGTCCACATAAACAGTTAAATAAGCAATGTTAAATAGAAGAACGTAAATGTTAACAAGCATGAAGTTCACCTGGTGTTTGTGGCTTCTGCAACCTTTTATGGCTTTTATGACCAACCTCAATAGAAGTACCGAGATTGAGGTCAGATACTCACATAGTATTACTCATTATAAATAGCACTGCCAACAAACTAACTGCCTCATTGTAAATTTCGTTGGAATGAACGCTCTTCTTACCAAAATAAAGTATAATGATCACCTCATCTAGACGAACTGTTGATAACCAGAAGAGGGTCATACAGTCCAACAGTAGCTGCCAACAGTAGCTCCCAACAGTAGCCAATTATTTGAGGCCACAAAATAATAACCAAATTACCAGTCAGCCTACAAGTGCCGACATCTACCGATATAACTAATATGATATTTTAATCCATGATAAATTGTTGATATAAATACCTATTCAATAACATTTATCGAGCAGGTCATACGAATACACATGTGACTGCACATGGCAACACAAAACGTATTACAAAGACATAAAAAGGTTAACACCGCAAATAACTTCTGTTTAGTAAAATGTGCCGAGTTACGGTCCTATAGATATTTATGTTAAATTGAAATGTCTTGCATTCCTCCGATTCCTGTACTCGTTTACTTAAAACTACTGCTCTTAATGTACTTTGATCGGAATATGGTAACAAACAGCACTGTTACTTTCGAATCCTACAAATTAAAATTATTGACTCAATAAGATCATTTGAAATGAGAATTTCTTCTACATCTTTATATACTACATAAAATTTGTATGGAATAAAGAGTATATGTGTTGTATTGTATTGCAACTAATTTAAAATACAAATGGTAGTTAATGTTGTAAATAAAAAAAAAGTGATGGTTAAATTAATCATAAATACAATGATTTCACCGCGTACTCAACAAATATTTTGACTATGAGAGTATTGAGTTGCCAGTTCTGTTTGGTCGTAGTGGGGCGGCTTAGAATGCCCCCAATCCCATGCTGACGGAACAGGGTGTCATAGGAGACGACAGATACCAGCCTGCCTGGTTGTAGGGCTTCGCGTAAGGATTATATTATCGGTATTATTATTATTGGTCTTATTGTCTTTCCGTGAAGCCTGCTTGGCTCGCTACCACCCTTATCAACTGCCAAACGATTCATTGTGTTCCGGCTGGGGGCTTTGAGCCAATACTTTCTTTGTCTTTCTTCTTATTTCCTGGCCAACAACACATCAGTTCATCGCCTTTACTGTTACTAGTGTCCATGTGTAACATTAACCACGTACCATCAGATGGCTCATCTGCTCGTTTGTTGGCTATTTTCATTAAAAAAATCATTTTTAGTTTTTATGTTAATAACAAACAAATGAACAAACGGGCCACCAGATGGTAACTGATCTAAGTTGTTTATTCTCGCCCGCACACATTACCTGCCCAAATGGAAACGCGAGACCCGCTTAAGGACTGTGTATGTTCTTATTGATACGGAAACTATACATTACTTCAAATCTGAAAGAAGTTATTTAGCCTCAAGTCATACTTCATCAATCGTGCCAAATAATTTTCTAGCCCTACTAAGGACTTGAACTCAGCCCTTCCACAACTCATAAATTACTACATAAGAAACACCAGGATGATGCAGAAAAATAACGTTTGGTAAGTCATGAAATAAGATGATCGTAAAATGAAAACATGTAAACAAGGCCGGCCTTACCGCTAAAAATATCTAATATTTCGGAATATTCCCGCAACACGCCGCGCCGACCTCACTTATAAATATTTAACGAACGTAAACTCTCATGTCTCTCATTGCGAGCACAAATCGCAAAATCAGTTGATTTGCCGAAAATATGAAATTGGTTTTAAATTATACTAATGTACCTGTTATCCTCGGTTGAAAAATATTAATAATTGCAGATTACATCGAACAAGGAATTTCTGCTCCGACCTCTTCAAGGCAGCAAACCGTTTTGCAGATAAACCTAACAGAAAGCAGCGGCCCAAAACTCAGGTCACCGTGTTTATCAAAAGTAAACTCGTTTAATACAGTATTCAGAAACTTAGAATTCTTTTCTAGCGGTAACTGCCAGGAATGGCTCCAGAAAATCGGCTTCGAACAATTGATTAAAAGCTTGAAGGATTAATGACAACCGATAGTAGGAATTGAATTTAATCTAGAACCTTGTCTTGTCCACGAAAGAAGCTTTTGCTAACGTTTGCTAGCAGAGTGCAAAATATGAGTCATCGCACAGGTGTTATATGTGTTTCATTTATAAACACAAAGATCGATGTCTTGTCTTGAAGCTTTATCTATAAACTAGCCGTTAGCCGACCGTTTTCCAAGAACCGTCTTTTTGTTTCCTTTTAATCTATTGTCTAGAGATTTATAGTTTTGTTACACCTTCTGGAAAGTATACTCTATGCTATGCAGAGACAACCTTTGGATTTAAAGCCTTGGACACCTCGCAAAAATTTAAGTCACAATCCATATTACTTCAGTTTATTTAATTTAAAATGCACATGTTGTTTTCTTCTAAAATCCAGTTAAGACCATAACAAACTAAAAGAAGATTCATGAAAACATCCAGCAATTAATGGATTTGCTATGCAAATATCTACCTATAAGTACTTGGGAATTATATTATTGCAATTATCACTTTTCTGCAAAACTACGCCATACGTTGCAAACTAAATCGTATATATTTTCCAAAATTCAGAAATATTATTGCTATATGGAAACGCAAAAGGTCATCGAAACTTCTTTAAGGCCGTTAGAAACCACATCTATTAATTCATTTAGGTATTTTATAATTACACTTATTCACGTCTTCTTTTGCTTCCGCCGTATCAAACCGAATACAAACCGATCGACTAATGTAAAAAATCAAATTTTAGAAACGGGCAGATAAGCAACGAGGTTTTATACTAATTAAAGATAGGTATACATAATTAATTAATAACTGCACATTAATTTTGAGACAAATTTTTACAAAAATAATTCAGAGCTTAAGGCAAAAAAGTTTCGACTGTAGGCACTTTGATATTTATAATATTCAGTGATTATAAAATACACAAAAGCCGTCATAAATCTCGTGAACAACGATGTCAATCACACCATTTAGCGTATAAAAGAAAAGCGGTTCGCCGAATGTTAAGTAGCGTCTACCATTTAAATCGTAAACAATAGCTTACATGAAAATATTCTAAGCTCGAACGACATTTCACTTGGATGGCTGCCCAGTATTTATAACCAGTTTTTCATGAGCGTTTCCCTATTTCTAAGAAGATATTATACCGTTCAATAGTAGTAACATAATCTGGGTCGCAATTATTAAGCAGTTAAAAATGAGTAAAATTATTTATGATCTTATAAATCCATCCGTAACATTGCACTGTAAGAAGTATTCTATTTTATATCTAAAAATATGTAAAACAAATTCGTAAAGTTCGGACATTGGTCGCAGTCCCTGAAGATGGGCAGTTAAAAATGAGATTTATTGTTAATGGTTTCAGAAGTTGCGCAAAACAGAATTTGGTCATCAAGAGGTATGTAGGTCAACACTATACTTAGATACTTTGAAGACGAATATATGTACGAAGTAATATATGATAAAAGCTTATTTTGACCAGTGTCACAACGCGTTGGTAGATGAAATACTAATTAAAATAGAGCTCGCCAACGCGTGATCGTGCGGTTGGAATGGTGCCGATGCGCGGGAGTGAGTCGCCAAGTATTTATAGTGGCCGGCACGAGGCTGCTGGCTTTAGGATTAGAGCTTAAAGCGGGATTTGCATGCTTCACTTTGCTTGCCTCGCAAATCACGATAGTTTGCAGCAACGTCACTTAATCGAATGTGTTGTGGTTACCGTCGCCCATAAGTAGATGCCTTTAGTTAATTGACCCGTAGCCGTCAATTAACTAAAGATATCAGGGATACGTTTCCGTCAGAGATAAATGTGGGAAATCTGATTTTTTCTGGCAATTCGACACTGCAATCGAAACACGATTTCAAGAGGGTGGTAACTCGAGGTGCATATTAACAACCTTTCATAATACATGAGGATTGGACTGGGTGATGTCTGTACCCGCTGAGCTCTAGCCCAGCGACCTCCTACAGAAGGAATTTTGTGATATTGCCTAGTCCATTGTGCCGGATGAACTTAAAGAAATTTGCGACCCTTTAAACTTTAATACCTGAAGTTGAAACTGGTCATTGACGAATGCAATCAAGATTGTAAAATGCGACATTCATTATGAACAACTGCTTCCCTCGTTGGTACCGATCGCAAGCTAAGGGGATCTGGTTGAACATACCAGTACCTCAATACTATGTCCAGAGATGGTACAGAATCCTCAACAAGATCGAGACTTGAATCTGACTTAATTCACTTGGTTTAACTTCTTCCTATATTTATTTTCCTATGGATAATAAACTATTAGTAGTCCGGATCTTTAAAGTCTTTAAAATCCAAAAAACTAAGTCATAGTACCCTTAAGTTTTTGCTATACCCATCAACGAAGATTCGGTTGGACGAGGGCAGAAAACGACGTTCGGTTGCTAAAAGTATTTTCTAGTAGCTATATTAATTTCCCATGTAAGACTACTTGATAAGTATATTACGGAATTGCTCATAAATCGCTTACGTTTATAATTTGAGACGACAGAAAATATTCCTCCACTTCGCAGCTTCGTTACAATACATTGAAGCTTGAGACGAATTGTTATTGTTAACGAATTATATTTGAATAATTTAATATGAATATCAAGTGCGGAAGGCATATCGTCTATTGTCTGCTGAGGCTACATTCGTTTCAGTATAAAGTAATGTAGATAAAATTCACAATTGAATATTGTGTCGTTTAATTCAATTCGAAGTATAGAAATATTTTTTTACGATCTTCCTTGTAGTGCCACCGAGAACTACGAATACCTACCCTAGGTTCACAACTCATTTGAGACTTACTGCAGGCTTCGTGTCTCTGCTCATATGTATTTGAGTAGGCCGAATTTGGTTGAGAAAATACCATTGTTTACCATACTGCATGAAAACATTGCTTTTGTAATAAATAAGGCTAGGGTTAGATACTGAACATTTTGTGAACTAATGGCAATAATTCATAATAATTCCGATGTGGCTCAATTTTTTTTTAACTGGATATAGTATGCTATCGTACTTTTATTCCAATACCAAACCATAGGGCCAATTGTACCCAAATATCAGGTATAACGTCTTCCTTAACATAGGAAGGTGAATTTTAAGTCAACCTCTCTTGTTAGTCGTACATTTGGTCATCAACCAAATAAAGAGGCATTGAATCTCTACCACCCAACATAACATTTTTTTTTCTAAACTCTCCAATTGTAATGTTGATTGAAATGCAAATTGCAGTTGTAAGTATAAGTTGGAGTATAGTATAATTTTAACTAGCACTATAGGATAGAAATATTTAGGAACCAATAGTTAGATACCTTTTTTCCGTGGGGAAATCCTTCATAGATACCTCTCCATCGCGGGGGCGACAGAGATTATGTCGGACTCCTACCGACTAAAACAACCAAGTCTGTTCCTCCTCGACACCACTGGTCGGGATCACAGGTACGTTCTCGCATTCTTCCGCGATCCCGACGGCGTTCAATCCCTTTTGGGAACCCGTTCCACGGCCGGGATGGAGCTGGAGTTTCCCCATCTCAATAACAGTGAGAGGCGCGCGGGAACACCGCACGCGCCACCCCGAGGCCTTATATTACTGATGACAAACACCCCCGTGTCTGTCGCCTAGGCCTCATTTATGGCGGACGGAGGGAGTGGAAGGTCGTTGTTATTATAGGTAGATATCTATCTTAAGCTATTAATATTCATTTAATGATTAATAATAATACAATTATTTACTCACTAAACCAAAGCCAACTTACAAGGTACAAAATAACCACATCTCCCTTCAATAGAATTATCATGTTCGATATTGATACTGACAGACTCACCTGAATAGATAATGACACATGCAACGGTCGATGGACAAAACCCAATAAAACTACATTGTAGAGGAATAACCTTTATATTAATTTCTGTTTCATAGTTTCACTCTTAAACTACCTATGCACTTAAGGCTATACCGTGTGCTGTTATTCTGAAAAGTAGGTTTTTACGCCAACTGTGTCACGTTCGCATGACCCCGGGACTGTGACAAACGTTCAAGACTAACTATTGGTCGCAAGTATAAAACGTTAATCCACCGTCAGTGGCATACGGTCTCACGGACTTTAAAAAAATTTTTACTCCACGGAATGCTTGGCAAACCCACAAAAAAACCACTACGTCAGACTGTATGCCAACGAGACGTTACAAAAGGTACAATAAATTTTGTGTGCGACATATACATATGGGAAAAACTACAAATACTCACTCAGTTTCATCAACAACATTAACTTCCAACTGTGCATAACTTCCTTATAATCAGTTTTACAACTGCATCCAATTTTATTGCACGGTAAGTTCGGTCAGTACTCCGAACTGTAGTATGTAGAATTTGACAAATATTATTATTCAAAACTTCAACATCTTTAAAAAACCTACCGCTTACTAATATCATCTAAAAACCCTTTGAATCCTTTTCATCACTATAAAGAGGTATTCGATTTACTTTTATTTTTGTGAAAGCATCTTTTAGATCGCAAATAACTCCAATGTGTACCACACATACTTGTAAAGAACAAAAAAGGTGAGATCCACAGCATGTATCGGTCTCAATAAAGAAAATTAGTCAAATGTACTATTTACAGTTAAGTAGCAGTCAGATTTCAAAAGTCATTGGTAACGAATATAATCAAGAATCCATGAAAAATTCAATTAACAAACAATAAACAATTTGTGATGATCAATCAAGCAAAAGTGTGCATAAAAAAAAACAGAAAATAACGTAATTCACATTAATATATAATAGTATAAAGTGCTTTTTAAAAATTACCGAATCAACAACTCGGTTGCAACGCTATTCATCTTATTATACTACAGCTACTCACATACGTACGTTTACAATGAATTAAAATCAATAAAAAATTAGAAACACCAACATACATCAAAGTACATAATTCATTCAACTCAAACAATCCGCCAGTAATAATAATGTAATAATAATAATAATAATTAAAGCAAATCTTAAGCAAGCAAAATCTCAAATATGTATTAAAGTTTCAAAAACACCCTTATACGTTTATCATATAAAAAAAATTCAATCATTTCGTACACAAAATATGTCATTTATAATAACTTAACTACACTTTCTTAGTATTCATCGAATATAAAGTACACAAAGACCTCAATGGTCAACTTTAACCTAACTATGCTACTACAAGTACACCTGAGTACACCGCACCTCACTAACTGTCACATTTTTGTCAGCACATCACAGATCATAACAATTCATTGAGTTCACGTTGAACAATACATTTGAAAAGACTTAACATGAGAAATGTTCTAACAATGCTATAATAACCATGCTTTTAGTTGCATAATTATGTCCCAGCTTGTAATTTACATCAGGAATCAATACTGTTCGTTATCAATCTTAATTTTATTAATACTTCCATTGTATGTAAAATGTCCACAAAAATGTATTATCAACACAAACTCTCAACCAGGCACATCTAGCTAACAATATACAGACTCTTTCCTCATGAGTAACACTCGTAGAAACATTAATGTTGTCCTCACACCGCAGTCCTGTTTCTTTGATATACATTTTTAATAAACCTATGTTAGAAACAATCACCAAATTATTATTTTTTTCACAATAACACTATCGAGGGCATTCCCACTTCTACCTCAAGGTCTAAGATAGCAGTGCCATGTATATGGTAATTTTATTGAAAAAATATTTCATTGGGCATTAGCATCTAACCAATCACAGTTTTGACAACCCTTAAATATTATTCGGCGAACATAAACTGCGGTGTGTGAATTGGAAACATCTTAATATCATAACTAATGATATATATGTATATATCAGAACCTTAAAATAACGCGATATATTAGCTTAGGCCTAATTCCAAAGCTAATACAATTTGGCTTCTTTCAAGTTGAACCATAATTATGTCTTGCAGTAATTTAATCTATATTAGTATTTATAAAAAAATGCCTTATTTTGGTATCGCTGTTATTAAAATTCGTATATCTTTCTTTACGACACAACTCGACAAACCTAGTCCCACAGACTCATTTGAGCAACACAGACGGACAATGATGTCGAACATATATTACGTAGACATAGCTATGTTAATTACATTAAGTTAACCTCATTTAGGACTTGCGAAAAATATTTTACTGAGATCCACTTTATATGCTCTTTAGTATGTTCCATCTCAATACTGTTACATATATATCTATAACTTTAAACTTATATGAATCTACTTAATACGAATAGACAAGACATAAATTCATAGTTCACCTTATTCTCACACGCAAGCAATGCGCTTTATGTGCAAAGTTTGTTTCAGTCCACCCACTCAAACGAATACATGTTTCACCTCACTTCAAAAGTAGAAGTCGTTTCGACATCGATCATAATCCATTAACTTGCCAGACAAACCGAGATCTCATAGTAACATAACAATTTGAACGGAAGACGAAATTAAAATAAATTTGGAAGACATTACACCGAAACGAATAGATATTTTGTATATAACAGAAGTCATCAATAATCACATTATTTGTAACAAACATAAATGCTATTCACATCGCAACGTTGGACTTACCACAACGAAATCAATCACTCCGTTAACAATCCAATTTTCACCGAACACTTCTCTCACTATTCAGAGTTCCTTATCACTTCAAAAAACAAACTTGCACAATTTGAAGCTTCACAATCGCCGCACCACATGGGGAGACACGACCGTGTACATTATAATTATCTTAAATACAATTAATTACTTTCCAATCAAGCGATGCTTTATAATTGCAAGTGAACTGTTGTTATTCTGTGTACAGAATGTGTATATCTATTAATTATAAATGTGATTGAACACGACGAAAGCAAGCAATATCTAAAGACGTATCAGTATAGAAGTTTATCCTTCGAAAAATTAATATTACCAATATAATTAATTTGTACTAAATTGGATGTTGAAAAATTCATTACCATACAAAATCTAATAGGACTCTGTGACTTAAATTTAAATTTGTACTGCAAATATAAATGTTTGTGTTGGACTAAACCAAGCGGCACTATAGTGTTATGAATTTATGAAAAATCGTATCAAAAAAAATACAGCCTTTAAATCACTAGTCCAAGTTAGTTGTAATCTTAATAATATTACAACATAAGTCTCGGTTGTTAAAATATCCCACTCTTGGTCATTTCAATTAATCAATCTATTATCTTGAATAATATATAGATTCACTTTTTTTTTCTTTATCTAATCCTTTTCTAATTGGTAATTAATGAGACGGTAACGTAAAAAGTATCCACCCAACTGTATGCAGCATAAACATACGATCCATTATATTAGGTCTCTTTACCCGCAGGTCGTCTGAATGCATCACGACGACAATATTAATATAGATTTAGTTGATCCAAGTAAAGTCAAACGGGGACCATGTCTATTGTTGAGCAGCATTATTGGGTTGGAGATACTTTTTCTACTTTCATGTTGAAATAGCAATTATATTTTAATAGATGTAAATTTCTCCAATGCATTAGAAATCTTCTACCGTATTTGATGTACCAGTGGAAAAAATAAATACCATTATGCCATATATTAACATTTTTGCAACATTAGCAATCCTATTATTAGTGATGCTATAGTGCCCCCCGTAACCCGCAAAGACGTCTCTAAACTCCCCCAGAGATATCTCCATAGTGTGTGTCCGAGATACACCCGGTGTCGTCCCTACAGTGTCCCCCAGCGGTGCGGCGAGCTGAGCGCGTGCGTTGCGCCGGCGACGGTCGCGAAGGCCTCAAAAGAAGCCGATCAACTCCTACTCGATGTTCGATCGGGGACCATCGATAGGCATCGTGTGCAACACCTCGTCCAACAGTTGCAGCGCCCTGGGAACGGATCAATGTGGTAAAATATAGGGGGATTCATCAGTCATTCAGTCCACGCCTACATCCCTATTTGGAATGACACTGCTAAACTAGTTGCAGACAATGGCGCGAGATCGCTCCTTTTGCAAGACGTCATGGCATAGGTAAGTATAATACCACTGGTGTCCACTGGTGGTGGTCAATTGAGGTTTAACCCCCACTGTACTTGTGCTTGGTGGGAGGGTTCTTTGCCTGTCTGAATAATTATTAACCTCCTGTAATCAATCTTGAAATGTTTAACGTGTTTTGGTTGCAGCGTGTAAACTTACAGTGAGATCGCCGTTTCCTTCTTAATCGGCAACGCGTCGGTGACGTATTTGTGGTCATACGACGTTCATGGGCGGCAATTACCACTTATCATCAGAAGAGCTGTTTTTTTTTTCTTTTGTTCAGCTAGTAACATAAAAAGGCATCTGATCCTTTCTTGTTATAGGCAAGGAAATCTTAAATTCAGTCCGGCCTCCCTGAAGGTAATTTTGAGTCAGGTAATGAGTAATAACAACCCCGTTGCCCAATTGATGGTGACCCTGCCTGCCGAGTCAGGAGTCGCGGGTTTGATTTCCGGCTGCAGCAGAAGTTGATGTGACAGGTAAATGTTTGACTTCTGGTGACGGATGTTTATTAAGTCATGTTTCTGTATGTACACATCATATACTATACAATGAATCCTAGTGCGGCGGTGTGAGTGTGTAAAGGTTTATTTATTGTTATCTCACATAGGATATCCTATTGAATTATTTCATACATACAATCAAACAGATTTTCATCAGTTAATAAACGTGTACATTTATTGATAAATTTTGTCAATAAAGTCTCTGAGCTTTTGGTTAAACTAAGTTTGGGGTGGGCAGTTTGTTGCTAAATTGTTAATAGATGCAAAGGGTTTAGGTCCCTCAAGTGTCAGAAGCTTTCAAGCCTCAAGAGGCTTAACATTACTCTTAAACGACCATACAATTCTACTGCTATGGACTCCGTTCAGTGGTCCAAACATCTGTGACAGATTAATATTTGCTAACAATTCTTGCTACTTAGTTATCTAGTTGGGTTGTCCTGCTTACAGCGGTTTGTTTAATATTATTACTTGCATGTACATATGCAGTTGTGGTTGCTAATAGATTTTTATGTACCTGTGCAAATGAACTTCCACCCAGCAAGGAGTCTCCTTGATGGAAGTGCGAGGGTAATCAGGCCCCCAGCCCTTCACAAAGGACAATCGGACGATGCACAACCTCCTCAGATCATCCACACCGATGCCAGCAGCAGCTGTTAGACCTAGAATTAAATGTAAGATGAGTGGGTACTTCGAAAATATGGAATACCCACTTCATATCACAGTCATATTGCTTTTAGTGAAGTGTAAGGGAATAGTCGGTCATATCATGTCCTGAAAGTGAACCTAAAACCTCATCTTTTCTAATTTTCTGTACGCTTCCGAAATCTGGACGCTTAATTGTCGAATAAGGAAAAGGATTAGGCGTATTATAAATGTGATGATCGAACCGTGGGCAGTGCGCTCCACAAACTAATCTATCCTCAAACAACTTAATATCTGGACTCGACTGTCTACTATTTGCCTGAGTAGAATCCTCACGTACTTCAGTCATATAATGCGACGGGGTCTTGGATGATTTAAAAAAAATTAATACTCTTTAGTCGGCAATGTGGAAGGAAAAAATTACGTAGCAAAATTCATCCCCTCGAAGGATAGATACTATCGCAAAACGTGTAACACCGGCGTACACGGTTGCATAAGGCTTTTAGACGACAGAAACGCTTGAAGAAAAATGGTGATACTGTAGTTGATAACCACGAACTACATGAGGCACTGACAAAGAGAATATTACGTCGCAGCGGTCAAAAATAAACACTACACACAAACACTTACTACTACTGCTACATCCACAAAAAAATAATCAAACAAGTATCCCGCAACCCAATCTTTGCTACATACATTTGTTCATGCCGGGGTGCGCTGGCTGGATGTGTCCCGCGACGGCTGCGGCCTGCGCGGCCGCCGCGGCCTGCGCGGTTGCGGCCTGCGTCTGCATTTGCCTATGGCACTGTCGTAAATCGAACACCTGCAATTCATAACCAAAAAACAAATTAGAAATAATAATCGACTATATTATATTATATTATCAATTCAGAACTATTTCCTGTTTTTATGGAAAATAAATATTGTTTTTGAAAACAACATTAAAGTAATTATGATTTATTTGTTAAAACAATTCAGGTCTGCAAAAAATAAAATACAATTGCACAATTTAAAGAATTCTAAATTTGTATATACAGCATATTATATAACACTTCAAAAGGTATCAGATGTATTACAGACAACTAGAATTTTCAAAATACAAATATTTAGTTAAAATTCTTATTTTATTTTAGTTTGTCAATTAGTGTTCCTGTAATATGGTTTTTAAGAAAATACAATTATCTATTCCATTCAAGAGAACTAAGTTTGTGTTGGACAAGGGAATTAATAGCAAGACATACAAGTACCACCAGCATATAAGATTCACTGTAAAAAATATATATTAAATGAAACAGATAGTAAAATAACTTTATTAAATAACGTTATACAAGAAACCTTATTTCGTACAATTTAAATACGAAATAAGAAAGCCTCGGCGTGTGCTCGCCACTTTATCGTTAATTTTAAATCGTACCTTAATGCAAGCGGAGGGGTATATCTTATGCACGGCGTCCCCCGGAGCCCGGCCGGCCTCCCTGTCCAAGTAGTAGGACTGCACGAACACCGAGTGGTCGGACAGACACCGCAGCCACACGTCTCCCTCGCCACGCAGGTCCAGTTGGACACCCTTGCCTATGTGTAGTCTGTAGAAAACAAATATATGTGACATACATAGACGAACAATGCTATGGACCCATGTTTCCAGACCTGGCGGCGTAACAACCTCCGCTGACGTAAACAGCTATTCTACGGGGTAAATACAGATGGTAAGAATTAATTAACAGTACAATTAATGTATTACACAAAACAGATTATTGGTATGTACGGCTAAATTATTTTCCTCAATAGATCAAAGGGTTAAAAAAATATTGATAAAATTAGGCACCACTGCTATCGACCAATTGTAATAAAATAATTATTCTATTTCACTCGAACACAAACTAAACCAATCAATCGAACCACCACCATCATTTTGTTATCGGTGTGCATTGCCTCCTGTTAATCCGCCAATCTCCGTTGAAAATAACCAAAACCCGCGTGAGCGCCGTACCTCGCCCGTTCGCTCTGTTCCGTTCTATGCACGTTGCTGAGCGCTCCCAGACAGAACCTGTTGCCGCCGGACGGGTCAACGTAGCCGTCGACCTGCAACAAGCGAACGAAATAAAAAATTGACTACATCACCGCACAGCATTAAAACTTTAAATGAAAACGATTTTATGAAAACAATATTTTATTTTATAATTTTATAGTACAGCATAAACGAATAGCAAAAAAGATATTTTTGGTTTTGTTGAAAAATTTGGCTCCAGATTTATAAAACAATTCATGAATGACATACGTTAAAAAAATTATCGTTGCAATCCTTGACAGAGTTTAGTGTTAGTAATAAATAAAATACCTGCTCTAGGATTTCCATGCATCCGTCCGTCCACCCATCGATCAATACGTAGACACTAATTATATCCAACATCCAAGGTACAAAACACGCCTTTGCTGGTCGGTATAAAACGCAGAGGCGTAACCAACCAAGGGGCTTGGAAAATAATATTGAAAAATTTAAGTCACTTAAACCCATATACATTACATAAACTCACAGTGACATTGGGCCGGCTGGACGGCACCTTGAAGGTCTCGCCCACTTGAGTGTCCAGCTCGAAGTACGCCACCGAGCACCAGTACTCGGGGGCCGGCTGACTGGAGAGAAGACCGCCAGGGTTGCCGTTATCTGCGAATGGTCTCACCGTCAGATGGCGAAATAAAATCATAAACGTAATATACTAAAGTAATAGACGAACACTCATCTCATCATCGCGTCACCAAAACATAAATGTGCATGTGTGTGAAAACGACATGTGTGTGAGTGACTTTTAGTGATGTCCAATTCACAACCATGCACAGTCGACTATTCCATCACGGGTTTTTCGCTATATTTTAGATATACGATTATTTAATTCGTTCTCTTGATTATTTATTACATGTTAAATTAAATAATACCATGCTAATTCTAGTGACTTCTCTTTACTTCGCTTCGTCTACTCTAAACTTAACCTTATTGGACGGAATTCTTTATATCTTTATATCTTTTTTATTTGTAAACTGATTGAAATAAAACAAAACCTGATCAAAAGGAACTAAAGAAAACAATAATAAAAATACTTATTAGTTTTAGTTAATTATTTTATGTAAATCGATATAACTTATTGCCCTCGGAAATGAACTAACCAACAAATTTTGTAGGTATAGATTCTTTATTAACACGATGTCAGTGATTTCGTAGAACGAAATAGTTGCCCTCAAATTGTCTACAGTAAACTATTTTTTTTTTTGCCAGAAAGGCAGACGAAAAGGCGGACTGGCCACCTGATGGTAAGTGATCACCGTCGCCTATGAACATTGGCAACACCAGAAGAATCACCAATCCAACGCCGGCCTTTGTGAAGAACCCTACCTATCTGCTTCAACATGAAACCTTGTAGTAGTAAAATTATTCAATAAATATGATATTACATTCGCTGGATATTGTCATATTATAATGCTAACAAATATAAAATTCGCCAAATTTAATCAATCTAAGGAACTAATTCTATTCAAAAGCCAAATATGCACCTTTATACCAGTCTAATCTATTTTCTGACCAATTTACAAGCTGTAACGGAAACTAAAAGGGCAAAATATGAACAAATCTATGTAAAACAAAAAATGTGTATTTATACGTATTTAAAAATGATCGACTTGTCGATAGATTTTGGGCAAGCCCTATACGAAACGGTATCATTTTCACGTACACAATATATTTTTATCTTACACATATTTATAAAAAATAAGTTAATATTCATAAAATGGAGCGTTTACTGCATGTTATTAATATCAATTTATATAATTTTAAGATCAACTTCTATGAAAATAAGCATCATGTAAGTAGTATTGTACTATCGGTACTTACCTGTGGAATGTCTCTTTGTTTGGGTTATTTTTATGCACCTACCACGGTAGGGATTTGTTGAAGCGATGGCGTAGTTTGATTTTCGAAAAGTGTTTTTGTGAAAACCAACTTCGAATGAATATTATTTAATTCATTCATTCCTTCAATTATCTATATAAATTCTATTATTTTACGGGCTTGAATGTAAGTATAAGTAATGCATCCGAGAGTCCATGCCAGCCTCGTGGTGCATCGTCGTGAAGAAATAATGGATCAATGGCATTATGACCAATTGGTATTGGACTGTCCACCTCACAATTTAAATCTGATATAAATTAATCAAATCCATTAACGACTACTCCCTACCTCAATAAATAGTGACCCTGAAAAGGCCCCAGATTTATTCCCGTTCTATAATTATATTATATTATTACATAATATATTTCCGTATGCCACCCGATACACAAACATTCCTAGTTCGGAGGTGTGAGTGTGTGCACGTTTATTTATGTATAATCCAAGTAAGTTGTAAAATTTTTAAATACTTCCAACGACCCTCGACTTCTTTCTTCGTGTTTCGACCTTCGCTATTATGACCTGTGTAATATGCACATATATGCCGGTAACTGAAAGCTACTCACAGTAATGATGGTGGTGCGCAGGCGCGTCGACCGGCACGGGGGGCGCGGCGGGGGGCGGTGCCAAGCTCTGCGTGTATGTCAATGTGTTGTTGCCCGTCCATGTTCCTGGCAGGACCAAATAAAAACATTCGTTATTAAATTACTTTGCGACAATCCGCGAGTTTAATGTATGATGGTATACCGAAATAGAATAGAAATACCGAAATAGATATCGAAAGCAAAACCGAAAACTAAAAGTTAATTTTATCAATACTCGTAAAATGCCATTAAGACGTTACGTAAACATTAGATTTGTCAGAATGATATTAATTTCAATTAGACTGATTAAAGAAGTGTAATATGAAGTGAATACGTAAATTATTAATCATGATCGTAGCTCAACAAGTGAGCTTACCTTGTTGATGCTGCGTGCGATGCGGCAAGGGGCTCTGCTGCGGCGCGGGGCTGCCGCTGGTGGCGAAGCCGTTCTGCTGCACTTCGGCGACGGCAGCAGCTGATGTCGCTGTGGGCACCGCCGACACCGCCGACACGGCCGCTGTGCCTACTAATGTTGAAGTTTTTACATACCATAACATATGGTGGTAAAAAGAAATTTAAGTAGTTTTAGGATGGGATTTAAACATCCCACAATACAATACAATGAGCTCAGGCTCGTGTTTTCATTTTTATAATATACTACTTCGCTCCTGGGAAACAAACAAAAATTGCAGCCACGCCCTACGAAACAGTTACTAGTTTTTATCAGGCGATTTTTTTTTCTGACTTCTTGTGCTACCCCATACAAATACACTTGTCTTGTGAATCACTACATCTATGTTAAAAAAAACCCGCATGAAAATCCGTATGGTGGTTCCTGAGATTATTGCTTCCCAACAGACTGACACTGTTTTATACATTGTAGTGAATGTGGGGATGTACATGTTACAAATTATGATTACAAGCTTCGGAGAAGACAAACATCTTGAAGAAACCTGCAATTCACTTGTGTTCCCAAAGATGTGTCCGGTCTACCTGCCCACATTATGAGCAGAGACTAGAGCCTAACAACGAAAAGTCATTGGATAAATACTAAAATTATAAACCTTAACATAGCCACTGGGATTCCCTGTGTGGCAAAAGACTTTCATAAATACAAAAATCACTTACAACCAAAAATGCCCTTGCCAATGGCCCATGTCAACACCAGAACATTGGATTAGAAAAAACAAATTAGTTCAACAAAATCGAGGAGTAAATTAATGAGTTAAATTACCGGGCATTGTCTGTGTTAGTTGAGTATCAGTAGTTGTCTGCTCCGTTGTAAAGAATGTGTTGTTGCTGCCATCTATCAGTGGTGTGGTGCCTCCTGGAGACATGCTCACTGGCATTACCGCTGTAAATGTATCAACATCCATGAAGGAATTATAGCTAATCCAACTATGAACACGCCATAGGTATTGACCATTGTGAGGTTGTGTGCTATCTCTACTAGAGACCAGTGAATTGACCTTTTTGTCAATGCCTTCATGAGCGTGTTCAACACCTTTGACGTCAATGAGGACTAAACATCAGAATAAAGCATGCATAAAACAAATTAAGTGACCACTGTAAAATAACTAAAGTGCAAAATAAAAATCAAAGCTTACAATGATTCATTCTTTTAGGCAGCCACATAGCCCTCGCGTCCATCGTATCGGGCGGTTCCAATTTGGGCGCTATGGTCCGCTGCTGAGCCATCACCATATGCTGTTGTGGACTCGGAATAGACATCCCCTGACTTATATTTGGCATCTGAGGTGTTCCAGGTGACATCTGCGTAGGCGCTGATGCCAATCTCGGTGAAGCCATCTGGGGTACGTTTGTTCCCATTTGCGGAGTCCCTGGCCCCATTTGAGGTGTCCCTGGACCCATTTGCGGCGTGCTTGGTCCCATCTGGGGTGTTCCTGGACCCATCTGCGGAGTTACCGACCCCATTTGTGGCGTTCCCGGACCCATCTGCGGGTTACCAGGCATCTGGTTGTTAGGATGATTTTGCATCATTTGAGCGCCCGGTGAATGCCCCATCTGTGAAGGCGCCAATTGCTGTGCGCCAATTCCAGGAGGTCGAATGGGTAGTCGCGGCCCATGAGTGGAAAACATGTTGGCAACGCTCTCTGGCGCTATTGACACGGAAAAGGCAAAAAAAAAATTATCATGCTTTGCAAAATAAACATAAAAACATCACGATATAAAATAAAAAATGAGACAATTATGTAGTATTCTTACTTTGTCCTTGATTTATAATAATGTTTGCTGTCTGAAACTGTTGGTGATGGTGAGGAATGGTGGAGTGAAGGTGTCGGGGGCTTGTGGCATGGTGTTGGATAGTGGAGAGTTCACCAGTGTCCATATCCATCCCATTCCCACTGAGTCCAGCAGTGTACTCATCTTTTACCAATCTACTAGGTCCAGGTGCAAGAGTGAGTCCAGACAGATCTAAAATATATAAAATGACAATATACCCATACACCAACAGTCGCAAAACACAAAAATCAATTAATATTACTTTGAGCCATTAATAGATATATTAGATAATATCTATTTCATATATAAGTTAAACTCTTGAATGTTCAATTGCTGCTTCTATTGGGTACAGCCATAGCCTAGTACCAACACTAATTACTGTTAAATTTTATATATGTTCTCTTAAATTATTTATGTGCTTATGTATATAGTTGACCAAGCTATTATCTAGCAAGTTAACACTGAAAACTGGTGTAAGCACATGCTGATCAAATTGTTCAGTGCATTTCTGCACTTTAGACTTATGTATATAATTATTTATTAAATAATATTATTATGCTGAACAGATTTATTACTGCTGCCCTACCTTAATTCTACCCTAATCTTAGTTCAAGTGCAACTATTTAGAAACTGAGTTATGTTCACAGAAACTGTTAAATAGTCACAAAACATGTTTGGAAAGAAACAGAAAATAATATTGTTAAAATTACATGTATACTAATACTTACCAATTCCAGGCGAGACTACCCTTTCGTAATGGTAGGGATTAACACAAACTGAATCACATTTAAGATCAAAAGCAAACTGACAAAACTTTACATGCTTTAATTCATTTTTGTGAAGATCTGGCCACCGCCATATGCGGGCATAGATTACGTGAGGGAAACCTTTTCTTCCTGCAACCTAAAAAAGTTTAATATGCCAGTTTTAACAACTCTATTTACTCTATGTATACTTAACATGTATTTTTACTTTACTGAATATATAAAACTAATTTCACAACAGAATTTTTTCAATTTTATTTTTTCATAGAAAAGTGAGAATTTATTAGATTAAAAATGTGTTAAGTTAATTGTAACCAAACTATAAAAATATTAACAACAATAAAAAATGCCTGTGATTATATGTCAGGACTACACATAATATATTTTGGAATAAGATGACAAAGCATGTTTGAGATTACTTTATTTATCTTCTTTACATAAAATTAATAGTTAAATTCATTATGTTCACAAATTTAATGTTAATCTCAATGCCAATACTTGCAGTAAATAAAAAAAAATGTATAACAAAACCTGTAATCGTCCATCAAGAGTTCTCTGTATTGTGACACATTTACTAGGATGAGCACCATTAGTAGTAATAGCAGTTATGAGCGAGTCCAGTTCATCTCGCTTCTCCTTTAACTTTTTTACAAGTGACTCGATAGCTCGTTTGGAGAAGCCTTCGCTCTCGCCACCTTGCCGGTGACACATGAGCGAATGGACGATACTCAGACAGGCATCTGCTGAAGTTGGGGCTGTGGTGTTCATGGCTAAAGTAATTGGGATTCATTAATTGTAATATTTTTTTTTTATTTTCCACTACCTACCGATTTCTATTCGCGAAATAAACACACCAAATTAGATGTCAAAATCGCACTTAGTTCCGTACTTGACTAATATTTAATTTAATTTTAATAACAAAATTACTTTCTACCTATAACAATTATAAAACTAACTAATAAATTATAAGCTTACTGAAAATATTAACTTCATGTTATTTAATTTAAAAACAATGCTACATATTAGACAAAATTCCTCCAATTGTCATGACTTTCGATAAACTTTATAAATAATAAATTATTTTGTTTCATTGCAATCACAGAACATTAGAAAATAATCTATTGAATTGGACGATGGAATCACAAAAACTGGTTGATGTAATTACCTGTTGATTATAAATAATATGGTGTCGATTTTCATAGGTAAAGTATTTCAATTTTAACTTTAAATTCTTGTATAAGTTATGAAAATTGATTTCCTTTATTACAAGATGATACCAAAACAGAATACGACTTCGACGACATTTTGGCTAAAGATAAAATATTATCACATCACAGAGACACCTTCGGGGTAAAACAGATGAAAGATCATAGAGAACCTCCATGATATAATACAGACCACTACCCAAATATGAACATACATATAATAGATATATATGTATAAACATATATAATAAAGGGAATTGATTATATCTAATTCCTGATTTTACTTAAACTATCTTTAGTATTTTCAAAGTACTTAAAAACTAAATGAATTTACTATAAGTTCTTTGGATATCGAAACTGAAACGAAATGTTATACCAAATTTTTTACTTCGTGTGGCTGACAGTGACAGCTCAGTTTGACAAAATTTCATTTTCAGTTTTTTTGTAAGTCAAAACGGGTCAAAAATTAAATTTATATTTACTTGTATTTGCGTTCTTTGATAAAGGAGAACAGTGTTTTAAGACCGATGAATAATATACTGAAGTAATAATAAGTGGGCGGATTTTGATAATTATACGGTAGTGTCATGAACTCCAAATCAAGGAATTTTGCTGATGATGAAAAATGAAGGGGTTCGATAGCTCTCCAGCTGATCGTGAAGGGATGACAAACAAGCCGATAGTAACATGTAGGTTTATGAATATGTGGATGTGTAGCTTCCATTTTTGGTGTGTGTAACTGTTAATTTGTTCTTTAAGGCGCGGGAGATTGGAATTTGTTTTGTACGCTAGAGGCGCCCTTAGTGGCAGCTATACCTCAAGACTCATGTGAATGGAGAAGATCTTATGGACGTATTACAAAGTTCGTATTCTTGGAAGCATCCTTTATAAAGTACAGTAAAGATAAAGTGCAGTTGGAACTAAACTTATTAAAACGTCCAATATTTCATATATACTGGACTGATTGTGTGGTAAGTTAAATTTAGTTTTATATATATTTTATTTTTTCTGTATTATGAAGGACTAAATTTAATTATCAAGCAAGTTGCATTATTTTTTGAGCAATTTGTATGCTATAACCAAACTCATAATTGTTGTTAAGTATTAACTTAGCAGCTGTATAGTCCTCACATTATCCTATATGTTACAATGTGTGTCTAAGGAATTATTGTGATTTTATATTTTATTGTAATGTCCAAAACTGATCATAACATGTTTTGATTTATTTATCTTATTAAATTATACATTAACATTGTATATAATATATTAAGGTTGACTAATATTGTTATTTGTCTAGCTTTTATTGGGATAAAGTTCTAATAGTGCACTATAAAATTATTAGTACCAAACAAATGGTTAAGCATTGTAACAATTCAGTTTTAAGCAGTTATTTCTAAATATTTTAGTGTACTAGATAATTTAAAATACCAGTCAGTTTCAAGCCCATGTCATGTTCCCCATCAAATTAGTGATTATAAAACTAGTATTATTACAGGAGAAAACATTGAAACATAAATTGCATTGTTGGTTTTTAACTTTTTGGTATTAAAGGGGTAGTTAAGTAAAATATGTATAATGTATGCTGATATTTATTATCCATCAATCTAGTTGGTACTAACACATTAACACCACCACAGCAATATTTTATTTTCGGCAAATCGCAAATATGTATTTTCGTAGCACTAAAATGCACTCTCTCAGGTCACTTAAGTTAAGTCAGGTTAGGTTAGGTGTAGATTGCGCGCACTTACTAACTATTATATTTTTGCCGCTGTTGCATTAATATGTAAGTAGCATGTGTCCACTTGGCCACAACCATAACCCAAGAAAGTAGGCAATATCATTGTGGAATATATGTAGTGTGACTATCCATATTGTATTAAAAAATACTACATTGTCTGGCAGCACTATCTTATAATCGTAATTTCATGTTCTCTCAGTGTGGTAATTAATAAAGTTTATTTTAGGATATTGAATATTATAAAACAACATTAAGAGAAGACATTGAAGCATGGCTCAAACAACTAGAAAAGTGTGGAGTAACAGATTGGATGATTGTTTTAGTGGAGACTTATGATATTAGGAAAACTAATAAACTTCTGCCGAGAACAACTGTCTTGGATAAAATTAAAGGAGATTTTGCAGTTAAACAGACAGAAGAAAGATTTATTTCTGTTATAAATCCAATCAAATCTGAGGCCAGAAGTGCAGAATCATGGAGGTCTCTTGTGGCTAAAATTAGACATTTTATATTAGTCGGATATAACAAAGCTTTAATTAAGTTTGAGGAATACATGCGGGAACAACGAGAGAAAAGAAATGATCCTGAATGGGATTTTTGTACATATTTTATTTTACAGGTAATATCAATTCGTTAATCCATATTATAAGCTAATTTAATTCTTAGAATGTTTCTTTGAGTTTATAAGTTTTGTGGAACATACTTCAGTATCAATGTATTTGTGCTTATCATACAGTAAGCTTCTTGTTGTTGCTAGGACCATTCTTATACTGAATAAAGAAATTTATGGATTAGATAAATGAAAATAATAACTGCAATATTTGGCATTGACTATGATGATAAAAGAATTGTTTTTTTTTTTAATAACTACCAAAAACTTAAGTTCCTCAAATTTTATTTTTGATTAAAATGTTAATGTTGAAACTAGTTTTAATTTAGTAATCAGTAATGGGTATCTAGAATAATTTGCAAAGTGATAAAATGTACATATTGAGATCATGTATTGTGAACCACAAAGCGCAATTAACAAATAAGTATGTGAGTTTAGTAAGATGAAAAGTATATATACATACCATGCTATACAATACAATACAATAATATAATACAATAAACATTGAAATTGTTGCAGGAACAATTAGCATTGGTATTAGAAATACATACCATGCTATACAATACAATACAATAAACATTGAAATTGTTGCAGGAACAATTAGCATTGGTATTGGAAATGCTTGGTTTGTATGAAGAAGCTCTGGTCCAGTATGATGAATTAGATGCCCTATTTTCACAATTTGTTCTCAATTCCAATATAACAGAGGGTCCAAAGTGGCTTGAAACATTCAGACAACCAATCACCTCCTGGCAGGCAGTAAGATTGACAGCACTGGTGCCTCAACATTTAAAGGAGTTAATAAAAAACAAGAAAGCATCACTCTTAGACTTCAGAAGCTATCTTTTTCAACGTCAAAGTGCCATGTTATTACTAACGTTTAAGCCATGGGAGGTGAGTTTCATATTACACATTTTTTATTTTGATTGCTAATTCAATATAAGTGCGCAGATAAAAAATCATCTAAGAGGGCAATCATAACATACTAAATACTTTAGTAAACAATAAAGAAGCCAAACAATACATTTTCACCATTTTGACACCAATTTCATACTAAAGTTTAGTCACTTTTTACTTTTTTTTTCAGTTTTTTTAGTCACTTGTAGACTTACAGATTTGGCATTAAATATTATCGTAATCTTTGTAAGGCCTACCAAGAACTTCATACAGATAAATATTGCAAGATTATTAAGATGTTTATCTTAATCTAATTATAAGCAATATAAATATGTCACACAAACTTTCCTACATATGAAGTCAATCAATAACAGAAAAACAATATAAAAATCATACCTGTTAAGTAAATATTACAAGCTTATTAGGTATTGTAAATAATCTCCATATTATGTTGTATTAATCATACTTTTCAGAACCATATTGAGTTCAATGACTGTTCAATTTATCAATAGGGGTCAATTTATCATTGGGTCCTTAATACTAATTGATTGTTGACCGGTTACAGATAGTATGATCTAAATAGTTGTGGATCACATAACAACATTTATTCAATGATTAATAGTTTCAATCACTGGGAATTTTCACTAGCTACACATAATTTCAGAGTTTACAATATATATGGAACACCGACATTGGCGTCAAAATCCTGGCCCTACATCACATGACCTTGATCATCTTTAAAAAAATCGTCAAAGTGCATAAACGAGGCCTAACATAATTCTTTACAAATCGTCCCCTATTACGATTATAATTAAACAGAATATATAGGTGTAAAAACAACGTCAATTCCAAATTTTTAATGAACGCGATAAATATGCAAAAAAATATACAAGTAAAAACACTTTAGTCGCCCAAAAAATAAAATTTCGAATAGAAAATTTGTAAAATTTGAGATATACGAACTGTTACATATGTGATAAAATGTATAGTTTTTTTACATGCATTTAATGCATTTAATTGAGGTAGTACAAAGAAAACGAAATTGAAATGGTAAAAGCTTTTTTTACAAGACAGAGGGTATCTTTTTCCAGAATAAATATATAATTTACTTACGTGATTCAATTGCTACATTGAAATGCCAGTTATATGCGGGTCCTCTGCTTCTAAGCCGGCAACGCGTCGGTGATAGCTTCAGTGTTACGGATGTCATTGGACGTCTGTGACCACTCACCATCGGGCGGCCCGTCCGCTCATTTGTCTATTAACATAAAAACGGCATCGTTTGTAATTTTTTTTCTTTTCATTATTTTCATAAATGATGAAGCATTAACTATTTTTCCGTCAAAGCATGTTTTCCTATTTTATATTAATGACAATGTGAATGTATCCCGATCAGAACGTTAAATTTATCTAATATTGTAATTCGGAATAACGGTAAAATCGTCCATTACATATCTATGGTAACTATACTGGTATTGTAAAGAGAGTGCGAATTTTGTGACTTTATGCAGAGGGTTTGAGGGTTTGAACGGCTGCAGCAATGTTGATCATATTTTGCGCGCTTAAATATAGTTTTATAGGATAGTTTGGAGCCCCTTTTTTAGTTTTTGATGTTCATACAGGACAACATCTGCCAGCTCCGCTAATACAGCTGTACCAGTAATATAAGTAATGATAACATTTAACATTTTGGTCATGCAGTAATTGTGTTATTACTCATACATGTTCAGATTATGCCGTAGCGCCGCGCCGCCGCGCCGTAGTTGGCGGGGCCGATGATCGGACTATCCCGACGTAATCAAACTGTTAAACTTTGAGAACCATCTAACAGTGTCCTTAGTTGTGCAAGTTTTAATGTATATTTATCTATGAGTTTTGCTTTCATTGTTTTCTCACAAAATCTTTGATTATGCAAAATTATATGAAAGCTATTTTTCTTATATATTATAGCTTATTGTGAATTCTGCCAAAGTTATAATTGGTTATTTTTTAAGGTTCCGCAATGAAAAAACAAAAACGAATCACCAGTAAGTCTGACCGCAAATATGTTGTAGTCGTTAGACTCTAACACTATTCGCACTTCGTATATGTTTTTTGAAAGGCGTATTCTGTAACCCACTATACAATGGTGCATTAAAATTGTGGAATAAACACATTTTCAGTGTGCACAAATGCATAACGTAACTAAGTTACTTACGAGATTGCTTTAGGTCATGCAAAAATTCTAGATTGCATATTTGGTGTGAACAAAATTGAGGCAGTAGATTAAAAAAAGTATTGAAGTTTACCTTAGTTTACTATACCTACTGCTATATGGCTGACTTGTATTAAATCTTTTTTACATTTGGTAACTTTTTAACCGACCAAAGATATGTTATTTTATCCAGTTCCAAACAAATTCCATAATAATCCTATATCTAGACCCAAAACTGATTGCTTTAGTTATCTTATTGTTTGCAGTTTACTTATTACAGCTTTTAATGATCTTTCCTCACTAAACACATGTTACAACTACATATTACAATCATACGATGTTGCTGCCGATTCAATTATCAATAAATTACGACCTGCTTGAAATAAACACTGTCGGTAATTCCGTACGGTTTCTTTAATCTTCCGTTATTAATGATGTGGAATAATGAATCATTATGCGATTTTCTTCATGACCGGCCATTTGTAATGTGCTTTACTATAGTCTATAATACTAGATAATTTATATGTATATATTATGTTGTATAATAGTGGAGGTTTTTAATGAGTTTAATTTATTGTTAAATGTATTGCAATACTTGTAACTTTATAATAAACTAGCGGCCAGTCTCGACTTCATTCGGGTCCAACTATCAATTATTATACGCATACTTGATATATATCTTATGTCAATCCGGAATAATGTACCTTTCAAACGGTAAAAGAGACAAATAGGTGGTTTCGGAGACTACTTTCCGCATGTACACAAACTCACAAAACAATGCACTCTCTCTTTATAATACTAGTATAAATCATTGATTTGCGATCCTGAAATGTTTCTTTGTCACCTTTTCTATTATTAGCGCAAAAAAGTTAGCGATGTAATTAGCTTGTCATAAGATATAAATAATGTTTTTTTACTACTAAATCATATCTATATACTCATATACATCGTGTTTTATATTGTGTTTTATATTGTGTTAAAGATACTAAAAGAAATAAAATATATGTAAAACCTACTTACATGCAATATTGAAAGATATGTCATTGTCTCTGATTTGTTACCGGCTAAAATGCAAGCAGTCGACTCGCTTACTGGCTTTTTGGATCGATCGATTAGACGATCATGGATTGTACACGTAAATTATGCTGCAGTATTATTTAACGCAAACTATGCTCACCATTACAGAGGGGATTAAATTTTGAAACCGCGGAGGCATTCGCCCGCAGTTTTGAACGAACTACCATTGAGCCATTCGCACATCTACAATCTATTACCGATGTGGACAACAAAGTGATGGAAGTAAGATGATTTGGAAACGGCCTATTTAATTTCACGTCTCTGAACAAAGAAGCTTTGGTTTGATTCTGGAGAGAATACGCTGTCTTTCTATTTCATTTTCATTTCAAAATCTCGTGCTTTATAAAACTGGCACATTGTCAAAGGCATCTATAAAACTTGTAACTTTTCTGCTTTTCGCCGCTGTCGTTATGTATTACTTGTTGCTGTAACCGTTTTGGTCACGTTAATGAGATTGGATTGGTGATAAGAAATAAGTATTTTTGAGAACCGATAAAGCCCATCAACCTGCGTTTCACGTTGTTATTCTGTAATTTCATAGATCAAACTCACAGGTAATTTCGCCGTGAGATTATTGAAATATGAAGTATTATGGTTCATTTTACCATAATAAATTGTTTAAACGTCATCTCAAACGAAAAATCAGTAGACTGGTGCTACAAAGATTGCGTTGGCGTACATTTTATCACAATAAAGGATCAAACGGATGCTTACATCTTTTACTATAATGAACTCGCCACTGAATCAGCGACGAGTTTCATTATGTAAGCCTTGCCGCTCCTTCAGTGTCGACATGGTTTACGTTCTGATAAAAATTATTTCAAAGTTTTTTGCGTTTCGTAGAATTAATCAGCTACTATGGAACCCTTCCAAAAACTGTTGAGGAACTAAATTCACTATTCGATCACCAAACTATGTGTCTATGTATCCGATACTCAGGGCCGGATTTTCCTATAGGCTAACTAGGCTTCAGCTCAGGGCCTCAGATCAAGAGGGGCCTACGTTCAAATTGTTATTCGTTTGTATATACTATATCGCACCCAAGTATAATTCATACATTCACTGCTTGCTAGGGAAAATATTGATTTGCCTAAAAAAACAAAACCTATTGATAACCCAACGATAAGTGGAGTATCCTAGGGCCTCTTTTCATCTAAATCCAGCACTGGTGATACTTATATATACTCGACGTTCTTGCTCAGGTTTCAAAAAATATATGCGTATGTGAACATTATATTATACATATATTTAACATAACAGTGATGCTATTTTAATTGTTGATGTGTACGTGAGATGTTGCCATTCAAGTCAAATAAATGTACATAAATGAAATATGCCCTTAATATTGAAATTGCCCTTGAAATAAATATTATATGCCCTTTTACTATTTTGAATATAATAATAATATAAACTGATTTCAACTAACTATTCAAAACACAAACAGAATATCACATCTTATTCCTAGGTCTGCTGGACGAGACTTCGAGATATTTCCATGTGAAGTACGATGTTGGATTATAATAGATTCCTATTATGTGTTCAAGGTTGTTTTTAGGAAACAATAAAGTGTAGGCCAAATCAATTTATACGAGTAAATAGAGAAAGAGAAAACAATTCAGTATAATGTTCTCCTGTTTGTTAAAATATTTCCTTCTTTAATTTTGTTTGATAGCTGTGGAAGAGCTTTTTTTAATAACACAATAAAACATTAGAAACAATGTTATTCAATGGTTACAGGGCGTATTTCGACCGCTAGGCGAACACTACTAATAATTAATATACACATAAATAGATACATACGGCACATGCTTGAATACATCCTCATACAACTCAATTCAAAGAACCGTCTTTAGATCGAGAACGTTGTTTGTATATCCCGCACGCTTTGAGCACCTTTTAATCTGTTCTTCATACCTCGAGCTTCAGAAACCTCTTTTGCATTGAGGAACCGCATCTTTGGAACTTTCCAGTGTTTAGTATCATGTTTTATTTTCTTTTACAACCTGGAATCTTCTTTAGGTTTCTTCTGTAAGCCTTCTATGGCTTATGAATGGGAGATTGGTTACTGTTGTGATGTCCGAAATTATTTTAACCTCTAGCGTTAAGTTGTTAATAATAAGTAATTTACTTAATAATTTTATGAAAAATGTACTGATTAGTATAAGATTAAATGCATTCTTAATGCAAATATTTGACTGTGAAAGTCAAATAAATATAAGACCGCGTAGAAAGTTTTGCGAAAAACTGTTTTTTTTTTTTTATAATACACTAGTCAATTTTGATTCATTTTATAAAACTACGAATATGTAAATTTAAAATTTCTCTCCATATTTCGATCGACCTAAATTGAAATATCGAGTTTTAAAAATGTACACGTGTTTGGATTAAGAAGCGTAGTGAAGATTTTCTGAGTTCGAAGGGCTATCTGGTTTCAATTTCCTTACAAAATCAAAGTGGAATCTATGCCGAACAGTATACTACCAAATGCTTGCACATAATATTCTCTGCAAGCAACAAGTTACATACATACTTGGCAAAAAATAAATGAATAGTACAAATTTTAACCATAGAATTTTATCTTTTACTTTTACAAAACTTTCTCAGTTCTCCATATGTAGAAAATTGCGAACAGAATAACAATTGTTTTTATATATTGCTATTAATACGAAAGGTTATGCCTTGACATTTTTAATTTAAGTTAGCCAGTATTATGTTCTACTGTATTATTTGAAATCATATTCCTTGAATATCTATTAATTTAATTGAAGGTTTTTGATTAAAAATTAACATCTATGCAATCCTCAACGATTACATTATTATTAATTACAAACTACATATTCCAGATAGCGTCACGTTGTCTTACAACAGTCCACAACACTCTTGTAGAACTGTCTCTACTCAACGCTAGTTCAGTAGAGGGCGCTGCAGCGTGTTGGGCGCATCTTGCGTGCGTGGAGACGCATCGTGCGTGCGAACGACTCTCGGCCACGAACAGTGCGTTGGAACAATGCACCAACATGCAAGCCCCGTTACTACATAATGCTAAGGATAAGGTAAGTTATAATATGAGTGAGAAAGAAGCAATATTAAAACAGTGATTATTTACACCCGTGCACTGAGATTCCCTTGGTGCGGTTGACATGGATATACATAAATGGGTCACGATAAACCCAAACAACAATAGACAATAAAATCTATTTGTTTTCTAATCTTGATTGTATGCAATTGACCATATATGTAGGCATTGGTGGGTATGGTATTTATATGAGTTTTTATATGCTAGCAAACCCCCTAGCTTCGTTTCGGTAAACAATATTTGTTCTGAGATTTAGCATACTCACTCTTTATTATTTTTAATTAAACTACAACAATTACGGATTGTTATAAATGTTTACCCCATATAAGGTTTGAACTCTTAGACGCTTAGAGGGTTCAAGACTTGACTGCCAGTCATAATGGTTTTACTAAATTTATTTACAAATTTCAACCCCTCTTCAACTTCTATAGACAAAAATTTATAGAACCTTTTAATACGTTTTTTTTTTAATAATTTTATCTAAAAATCCAGATACACATAATCATGAATTGAATTGTAAACATGAAGGACTTTTATGTAAACAAATTAACATTTCGTATTTTATTCCGTTAATGCTGATTTTTACCTATCTTCAGTGGATCGTCTGCATCATCAAAGGTGCTTGCTGTCAAAATTTATATATTTTAGCTTCAGCCGTGCATAACTTAGTCAATGAGCACAAAGAGGTGAAGTATATTAAGATTTAATAACGTATCTGTATCTGTAATTAGTGTTTTTCTTACAGCTGCACGAATTGGGCAAACTATGCGGCCTGCTGCCGGGTTCTCCGGAGCCCACGTCAGAGCAACTGCATCTGGTGGTGATGCTGTCGGCGGGGATGGGCGACTCTGAACCCAACAACCAGCAGACGCCGACAGATCGACTGAAGGAGGCGCTCTGCAGCAAGACCAGCTTTCAGCAGTACTACCTTGAACTGGCCGAGCTGGCGATGGGCACCTATAAACATATTGGAAGGCTAAGGTAACTGACTAAAATCACGAATCAAAATTACACGTCTTCGTCGTAGATAACACGGCTGATATAGGACATTACCTAAAACTGGATCCACTCAAAATCAGTGGGAAGATTCAAATCATCTTACAGCAAGAATATGCTGCGCTGTGATAGTGACCCCTCTGGAAATCAGCTAAAAAGCTTAATTGAGAACTTTTGGACGGTTTTACAGACAAAGTATTGTACATGTACGTTCTTGGATATTTGTTTCACTTTATTTTTCTTTTGTATTCTGTCACGATAAATTATCATCATAAATGATTATTCTTACTAAAATATTTATCAAACATAAAAAGTAGGTAATTGATAGCTGAAAACTGTCTTTGATATACGTAATAATAGCGGAGTTATGAAAATTAAAAATCACATTCAAAGGCAAAGGATGCCAACCGAAACTATTGAAGTAGCAACTATACGCTATTATAATTTTTAAATGAAGACGTAGTACTATTTGGCAACGAATATATAATCTCCATATTAGAACGGTTAAAGAAAAGCTAATTAATTTTTAAAAGTGGAAACCAAGAGCGTTAAACTAGATTGTAACTCTCATTTTTACCTTGTTACCATCCGTGCGTAGGAGATTATCGACTGCTTGAAAATCTCCAATAATGGTTGGTGCCTGCCCTTTTAGCAACAGAATACATTAAAGAAACAATATGCAACTCTCTGAATTTAACTAACTTACCTCTAACTTTATAGCGTGCCTTAAATCGCCTTACCCTGTGGATCTCTTATTGGCGCAATGGTATTTTACAAGCAACTTTCAACATTTTACTAGATTCGCCCATCAGATAGGACGGGAGCTCGCGGCGTTCTATTTGGAGCTGGGGGAGACGGGCAAAGCGATGGTGTTCCTGACGCAGGCGCTTCGCTCTTACGAGGAACAGGGCTGGCGGGAACTGGCCGCGCAGACCCGGCTCGAGCTGATCGCTGCAGCCAAGAAAATGGGTGACGTGGACAGGTAATTCAACCAATAATTTTTACATCCGCGTTATGTGTAGGTCATTATACTAACAAATGGTCCTTTGTGACGAATTTGCCTCGCGGGATAAACCAGTTATTATGTGCAATCATAGCCAAAACTTAAAGGAGGTCATATTAATTAAGTAAATAATGAATAGTAAATTTATTAGAGTAAATTACATTTTATTGTAAAAAATAACTAATAAAACATTTAACGATTTAAGCAGGAAGTTAATGTTTTATTATATTTTCATAAACTTTGTCTTAAACTTGATTTTGGTGGGGAGGAGGCATGATCCTTACTGCCCTCCCCATCGGACCGCACTTGCTTGTAAGTTACTTTACGGGATGAAGGGTGATTTACAATTTATGTCTATAATATAATGCATATTTAGCCGGAAACGCTGAACTGTAGATTACTATCACGTTTATGTGGTTTCGTGGTCATGTTTTGCATCAAGGAAAGACAGGTGTCGTGACCACAAGCGTGTTCACGATACAAAAGTGTTTTGGGAAAAAAGTTAATTGTATGGGACTTGAAAAGTCTTTTAGGGTATGCTCTTTGAACAAGGGAGGCATCAGTTTGTTCCGCTCGTTTGGCCATCAGGGCACCTATCAAGTGACGAATAAAATTCCACTTCGTATGTTCGAAAATGTGGAAACCAATGCCGCATCATCAACATTCGGCTTAATGCGATGTCAATATTAAAAGTAAGATCTCATAACGTTATAATATTCTTATAATCTAATTTTCAGATATACAAAGCTCTCTGCAAGAATAGCCAGTACTGCTGAATTAGAGATTCTAGTCAGGAACTTCTATTTAGAGGAAATGATGAAATCAATAAAAGTCAGCCTCGCTGACAAGCAGGAGTCAGTGCTGACGGAGCTCAACGACTGCTTCAAAGTGGTCTCGGTAGCGCTAGTGCCGTCCGAACGTGGTATTTATATCACTGACAACAAGGTCCAATGTCTACTGGTGGTGGAGAGCTACCTCCCCAAGGAAGTATCCTGTACGAGAGCGGCAATAAGCATAGAATTATATAAAGACGACAAGCAAACAGAGAAACGGACGCCAGTGAAAAGTTATAAGACTGATTTAAGTGTAAACAGTAGACTAGGAGCTCAGGCGAGTTCACCGAAGAAACTGGCAACCGATGCCATCGGCGAAGATGAATGTATTAATCTAGCGTCTAGGTAAGTTTACATTATGTGTTTTGTTTTAGAGTAAAAAAAATACTTTTCTTTTTATTCGATTTGCGTATGTACCCTATGGTTTTCTAGAAGAAATCCTTATTTACACCTAAGAACCACGTTGAAATATTAAATACGTTTTTGATTAATTTTTTATTATGTTAAAATTCGAGTTATTGTACTGTCCCATAATATATTATATTGTTTTATTTCAGTGTAAGATTAGAAGACTTAAAACCCAAGAATCCCTTGTTGAATCCCATGCACATAACATCCAAACTCCACTACAAGGAAGACAAAACATTGCAAAAAGCAACCGTTGAGAGTGATAACCCAAAAATGACATTGAAGCGCTCCGATAGCGGAAAGTATAGGAAGCCTTCGGTCACAACGAGGAATAGCTTCGAGCATTCGTTGAGTGCCAGTAACATTGTACTCCAGCCGGGCGTAAATGAGATTTGCTTAGAGGATCTTGCAAGTAAATGTGGGATTTTTAAACTGGGACAAGTTTCTTTACTTGTGGAAGGCAAGCTTGAGTTTTTGTCCAATGCATTGATGAGTACGAAGGTTGGGTACGAGGTGATCACTCAGGGTGTGAACGTGTACCTGAATAAGGTGGAGCCGAAGAAGGATTTGGTCGCGGGCTTGGAACATGATATGGAGCTCGTGGTGACCAGTGGAAGCGCGCGGATTCAGGAGGTTTGACTGTTTTATGATGTTATATTTTTTAGTACATTGAAGTTGGTCAACATTTTTACTTGATCTAAATAACTGCTTGATTACAGTTCCGGTAAGGAGGGAAATAGTCTAGAATGGTAAAAAAGTTAACTTATCCACAATTTTGTTGGACCAACTAATATCTAAAATGTTATTTACTCTCTACAACTTTATTTTATCTATATTTAGTACTGAATGGCAGTTTTTTATTTAATATTAATAAGCAGGACATCGTTATGTTATCCACGGTGTAAGTAGGATTGTTGGCGAGATTTCCTTTCGTGGAATTTGAAATTGTGGAACTGCCAGCATGAGAAACGTTTGGTGTGTACAGTGTGTCACACAACACCGAAGCTAATTTCCCAGCATCATCTAAGGCTCCGTCGTCTCTTACCATCATCATGTGGGATTGTCGTCGAGCATTGATTTTTGTTGATAAAATATATGTAATTGAAATCTGTATCACTCAGTTTAATCTATGTTTGAGCGTGTAAATGAAATTTAATAGTCTGCAACAGTTTCGTGTTTGTTAACGTCCAGAACGCAACAATAGTTCTGAAAACGTCTACGGGCTTGCTGATTCGGTTCACGGAGCGACATTCGCCGATGGCTCGCGAGTTGACCGTCCCGATACCGTCGGTGGAGGCGTTCGGTACAACCAAGGTGCCGTTGAGACTGTTCGCTAGCCTGCTGCCCAGGAGGGAGAAAAGTGTTGAACATACCGTGAGACATATGAAATTTTTACTAACGAAAATCTTCAATTACATATAAAATGACAGAATATGAAAACATATGTTAACTGACGCCTTCAAGTAGTATGAGCAAACTAGATGGTTGCTATTCCTTCAGTACTTGATGCAGGTTAGATGCATCTTAACAAAGCACGCCCAATGGATATTAATAAGGATAGCCACGTCGTGTCCTTACGGCGGCTGTTATCGTAATAATGCATCGCGTAGTCAGGTTGGAAAGAAAGGACCTGTTTGTGTTGGTGGGGAAACAGATACAGTTTTACACAAGTTGTTAGAGGGCGCCACGTCATTGTCGTGGTTGGGATTGACAACACAAGTTACGGTTACGCGATACAAATGTAAATTTCATTCAAATATTTAAAATAAGAATTTTTATGACATTAACTGATCAAAATAATGATAAACTTAATATTATCTATTCATGTCGAATTATAATCAAAATATACTATCATAGTCATTAGGGCTCGCTGAATAGTAGTTAAATAGGGAATAGACATAGAGTCCACTTAGTGTTAACTGCTCATCATAACCTGCGTATGAGTGTATGAGGGTAGTTTTGTATTTAATCGTATTGACATTTATTAATATCAACCCGCCCCTCGCTTCCCTTCAGAATTTTTTATACATTACAAATATATTATTGAAATAATTGCAAAAAATTGACAAAATCTTGTTACTACCCTCTCAACTTAAAAACTACCTCTATATGTTTTTCTTTGCGGTGATAGATCATTTTTTCCGAAAGACAAGTATCCTAGAGTATTTAGGGTACTATAAGTTACAAGTTAGGTTCTATGGTTTCCGCTTGATAATCGTTAGAAACCTTGGCGACCTGACAATTCACCATACTGTTCTCTAAAGTGTGTAAAATCTGCCATTGGCACTTAGCCACTATGGACAATGGCCAGACTACTGTACATTTTCACGTTTTCAACAATAATACAACTTGCTTTGATTATTTTGATTTTGATTATTAAATAATTAGGTGACCTAATAACGGATGTGAAACGAATAGCATTATCATTCTCTGCCGAAAATTTCAAAATAATAAAATGGAATACATTCTTCCACATAATTAACAGGGAAACCTGAAAGAAAACAAAACGAATGTCCTTATATTCCTGGAAAAAAAAATCCTGGATGTAACATTGTTATTATTACAAAATGTAATTTACCTTTTAACGGTAACAGATGCTCATGTTTTTTTTTTTATCAATATTCTAATCGAATTAGATGAATCGTGGTCACGGCGATACTGCGATGGCGGGGATAAAACGTGAAAATCGTGAGTACCCATTAGAGTTAAATTGTACAAGTTTAAAATGATGATGGTAAACGATTGCATAAGTCTAAATAAATCATAAGTAATTTATCAGTTTCCTTACGGTTTCTTGTACTCAGGTGTGGCTAACCTGTCCGTGGTGGGTGGCGGCTACCGAAGTTCCTCTCCACTTCTCCCCACCGATGATCGCATCCTGGCAGCTTCTCACCTCTAACATCAGGAAGTTCATCAGCGTGACCCTCAAGTCGACGGTCGCACACTTTATACAGTTCAAGCTAACAGAGGCCAAGCTGGAGTGTGATGGTAACACCACCGTGTCGGATCTGAACCCTAAGAACGCTGGAGACATGGTGAGATAATACGACACTGTATTTTGCGACGCACTTTGCCGCTCCGCCCCACTGTATCAACTTTATTACATTAACAGTACTCGGCGACGAAAGACCCCTTGTGACGTATCTTTTTATTCAACGGTGTGCCAAATGTCAGTTTTTCGATAACTACATCCAATTGCGTTTTCATTTGGTACTGGTATTAATAGATGTTAACAAAGCACAGCGATTATCGATTCCAGATTATCTCTGGGGGTCCATGATGTCAACGCAATAGGGGGGAGGGGGGCAGGTGTGAGCTACGTGTAATACGCAACTAAAAATGGGACAACTATATACCCACTTTTCAACTTGTAACGTAGTTCAGAAGAGATCAGCAAACAGTATACAGTATTTATTACTTCTATAAATGAATTTATGTATGGGTGTATGAATCTTTTTGTACACTGCTGTTTATAATTACGAAATATTTTTTTTCTTTCTTTCTCACTTTTAATTTTATGTTCATAGACTTCCTGTCAACCAGATTTTGCTATTACGTAAAACATGAATAATACGATAGTTTCATTATCGTACTGTTTCATAATTTCGTCCTTTTTGAACATAATTTTTGAACTCTGATAAAAATAGACACATAATTTACCCATCACATGGCAGATGTTGCTAGTATACTTTTTTGATAGTTTAACTGAATCAGTTGTGTATTTGTAGGCGCGTTTTTTATTACCTATAGTTATTTAAACGCAACATCCAGTTACATGGACGTCAGCCATCTTCTCGGCTAGACTAGTACTTCGTATCGATTTTGTGATTGACACAAGTTATGTAAAATTAAAAAAAAATTGGGATTTAACATGTATCGTGTTTAAGTTTCGTGAAAATTAGATTTTTTACTCGTGTCTTTGTACAAACAGAGGCTTACTTCGGGGTGTGAGTTTAACGTTGTTATATATTCTTTTTCTCTCACTTATTAATTGTAAAATAACATGAAAGCTGACTGAGTGTGATATTATTTCTAAAGAATATTGTAAGGTATCGTTGAACGGTGACATTTGTGTGAGACGATATGTGTTATAATTTGATTTCGAAACTTCCAGATCGTAGCGTCAGACGGCACGACAGCGTCCTTCCTGTGGGAGCTCCTCAAAGATCCGCTCGTGAAGGCGGGACCTCTGAAGGCGTCGTTCTCGGTCCAGTACCGGCTGGTAGGCACCGAGGACCCCCCGAGACCCTTCAGTTGCCCCTTCGACGTACAAGACTACACCACCCTGTTCGTGATACAAACCAAGCTGGAGCCGGGGAAGGGATCGGACTTCTGCAGGGCCTCGCAAGTTTGTTGCTTGCAACTCACATTGCAGAGGGTGAGTTTTTCCATGTTAATAACAAAAGAATCAGCAAATCTGTGATGGTAAGCGATCATCGACCAGAGCTTAACAAACGCGTTCATGGGCAAAAAGGGAGCAGTGATTTTTTCCAATGTTGCTATTTAAATATGTAGAAGCATTATATCATTATTGATTTTAGAAGGATGGCAGTTCCACTCCAGGCAATCTTTATAATTTTTGCTATAATCTATTGATACTACGACTACCTGAAGAATAATCTAGCTAGCTGGCTGCTTGTTGAATCAGATTGCTAATAATTAAGACGTGAATTTTATTCCCATTAGCTACCACCTTTAAAAAATGAGCTATTTACTAAAGATGCAGCCTGAGTCAAAATTGTGTAATTCATACTTTGGTTTATTGATAAATTGGGATTTTTTTATCTACCCCCACTAGCCCAATTTCCAATTCTGTTGTCTTAATTCAAATGCCCTTATCATCGAGATTTTTCTGAACCGGAACACCAACTGTCTCTGACCGTTTCTAAGTGGTTATCTCTACGAGTGTTATAAAGAGAATGCCAATATTGTGTGTGTATACGGAGGGTAACCTGCGGAAACACGGCCACTGTTGGAAAGTCTTTTACCATTTCAAGGGTACATTATTCCGGAAGCGACATAGGCTATATACATACATATATAATAATTCCGAGCGAACGAAGTCGGGAGCAGGGCGCTAGTAATATATATATATATATATATAGAAATTGCCTTCTACTGTGTGTATTAATAATTAATATTATACTTTACTCAGGTAAATGAAACCGAATACACGTCGCTCATGTATGAAGTGTTAGCCGACCAAACCATGTGGGCTGTGTTAGGACAGACTGCCGGTGAGTTGTCTTGTCCAAGTTACATGATATTGTCAATGGTCGTCTTAAACATAACAATATATATAAATATACAACTATTACAATATTTATGTGTGTGTGACTGTATATATCACACGGGATGGAGTAAGGTGCAACGCTTTGTTACAAGTATATACCATCGCATGTTATGCTTGCCGAGGAGATTATTGCCAATGCACAGTGCATAAAATTTTCTCTTATTAATACTAAACACCAAACGAGCGGACGGTCTGATTATATCAAGAGCGTAACAGTCGCGTCGCTAGCCATACAGGAATGGAGCACAACGGCTTTCAACCGGAAGTAAAGGACTTTGGATTAATGAACCTTGACACTCCTTTATATATTTCATGGATTAATTACAGTCGGGACTTCTCTCATAATCACAGGGGCCAAAGCCATGCTCTGCCACGTTGACCGAATGCGAATTGGCAGACGTCACAACTTTGATAACGTTATGAAGAAATTACAGATTTGCAGGTGTCCTCACGATATTTTCCTTCATCAAAGCATAATAATATATGTAGTTGTTGCGGGATCAGAACTCGATCCTCCCGCATTCATCTATAATATCTAATTGTTTTTGTACAGGTGTAATATCGATGGAGACGAACACTGCGGAACCCCAATGTGTGACGCTGGACGTGATGCCGCTCATAGCCGGCTACCTGCCGCAACCCACCGTGCGACTGTCCAAGTACATCGCCGCCAATACCAAAGGTAATGTGGAAATGTACCGTGTAACGTGTAACTCGGCTCTGTAACAAGGGTATATATTTGCAAGCGTCAAAAATGTTCATCTTTCATATACATAATTATATACAATAATAATTTTCATACGGTCTACTGAAAGATGCAGCGCCACCAAACGGGATGGACAAGGATCTAAATTCTTACCAGATCCTTGTCAGTGTTAATAGTGGACGATACGTCTTGTCTATGTCGGATATAACTCAGACGTTAGAAATAAAACATGGTCTTGGTCCGAATTACAATATTTTATTTGTTACATTTATTGTTAAATTAATTTCACACTCTGCGCAAGCCTTTTCGCCCTGCTACAAACAAACGTCAATCGCATAACTCTTCATAAATTTATTTTATTAATAATTTTGATTTAATAAGTTATACACGTTGAAATAATTTAATGATTTTTCTTACAAAATTAATTTCAAGAGGCTTAATGATCATAACCGCGGCATCTACATATTTTGCAAGTTCTAAGAAATAAGTTACTCAATCAAGTCAGTTCTTGTACGGAACGAAAGTAATTTAAGAGCGCGATGGGCCATTCAATGTTTCTTCCAAATAGTTTTTAAATACTGAAATTGTCCAGTCGCATTACTTGTAACGTCGTATCATCGGAACGATGCTACCGTCCTAAAATGATAAAGCACTAAATTTTAAATGCAGTTAATTAAAATTAAGTACATATTACAAAGCAAGTTCCTCCTTAAATATATTTTTTTTACTTCAGATCCAAAGAAAGATATATCGGCCCACCCCCGGCTGGAGCCGTTCAGTCCGGGGCAAGTGTACCACGCGGGGAAGGCCAAGCAAGTGCACGTGTTGGCGCCGGCCCCCAAGGAACACGGCGACTCCACTTGACTGCCGTCATAAAAGTTGTTTTTATACCAAGTTCTGAGCGTAAGCGTGCTTCATGAATCGAGAAGAAATGCTTGTGAGCTATGGTTGCTGTACTCCCGCCCGATTTCAATATCGTCGTCATGACAAGAATATCTTACTAAGTTAGTCAAATAACCGATATTTACTACCGGTGTACTGATACATTTCGCGTGGAAACTTAACGATTGTATGAGAAAATTGCAGCGAAACTAGATATCGCCCGGATGCATTATATTATTCACTTTTCTCATGTTACACCGTGACGGGTGTAACATATAAAATTCTCAGTCAATCTGGTTTGATTCATGCTTTTCCAAATCCTATCCTATTTTATATAGGATAGGAAAATTCCGTGTCAGGGTAGAGGGATTCATTTTATGGCTGTATACTGTCCGCAACTATTCATTTAAAACGTTATAACGGTAACCAATTCAAAACGAGATCGAAATCTACTTATTGTTTCATTATCCGGTGGAAGTGAATATTGTTTATATATTGAACAAGCGTCAAAGGTATTTCTTTGATATAGCTCGTGATTTTTTTTTTCCATTTATAGGTGGATTTACCGTTTTATGCTTATCAGAATGTCATTTGTGACTGTAAAAAAGATATATTTACCGAATAACTTCAACCTGTTATCAGCCCACTGAATGACATGTATCTTCTCCTAATTGAGGGGAACGGGATTCAATGGGGATTCATGGATAATAATCATGAGAATCATCAATACACTGCTCATTAATTATTTCCGAAGATTCAATTGTTTAACGAAAATAAAAATAAAACCTGCATTTTGCAAAAACAAAAAAGCTGTAATTTGCGAACTGCATCAAAGGATTCATCTTAAAATTTAATAACTTATTTTAGTTAAAAAAAAATACAAACTTTCTCGATTTTTGTATTAATAATCAAACATTAAGTAAAGGTTTAAGTTTTCGATAGAGGCGAACAAGTTTTATTTGTACGAAGTCCGCCTGGCGGTAACAATATAAACTAAACAAAACTACGTCTGTTTTCATTATTCAGTTAAAGATGTCACTGACGAGGACATTGCACGACCTACTTAAGAAAAACAGTGAAATAATTTTGTTGAGGAAATAAATGTTACAGACTTTTATGAATGTTTCCACCTTCGTCACACTAATGTACGATTTCTTTATAATAATAACGCCTCTTCTACTCTATAACAGAGTAACAAACTACTCTGTTTTTATGTCCACAGCTCACCACTAGTAGAGCGACCACCTGACGACTAAGTGTTCGTGAAACGCTGATTCAATACAATTTTTGTATTTTATCATACAGTCTCGTATAACAGCAACACGGTTTATCGTTTTCAATGCAATAGGTTAATGGAAATGAAGGTACTTTACGCGGGAGATTTTGTTAGCAAAATTATTTTTAATATTATACGATCTTCTAGAATATCAATGTATATTGTTTATTGATTTAAATACTCTATTCAAAGTTCTACGACTTGAATAAATCTATTCTTATACTGACTTCGATGCATAATCTTCACATCGACACCACTTGATGTCGATATTACAATATCTCAATATTTTTCTATAATAAAAATTATAATATTAATCTACACTAATTACTTTGCGATCTTAACTCTCAAATCCTATCCATTGCATGATAAGTAATTGAATAAAATCGACAATTTTTCGTTTATTGATGCGTTATTATGAAAAAGATAGGAATATTGGGATTGCGATTTACATGTCACATCTGTCATTTGGTGAGTAAATGGCATAATTACGAGTATGTCTGCGAAATAAGTCTCACCGTGGCAAGCGTGCTGTGTTTAGCATCCCCCTGTTGGACCCGCGAATATTTATTAATCATACAGTAACAAACTTATAGTATAGAGAGGTTCTAACCAGGGATGTTGTGGAGCTCTGTGACCGTAACCAAAACTATTGGATGTACGAAATAAAAATATCGCAAAAGTTTCGAATTATTTTGGATAATGGGCAGTCTAACTTAAAAACTTCGTGATAGGTTTTCGCCGTTTACACAGTTTTTTATTATTGAATTTTTAAGGTTGTTTTCTGTAAATATAATACAAAATAACACCCAGAAAGAAAGTGCGAAACTGTTACCTTGTAAATACAATATATATTTTTATAAGCTCTAAATCAACTAATATCCGAAATTATCCGAAACAATCAGATAATCCAAAATAATTTCATATCCGCAACTGGAACACAACCGGTACAATATTATTTATACATCCGTATCCTTATCCGGATCCGAAAGTTCAGATCTATAATATCCCTAGTTCTAACGACTTCACAGGCTACGTTAAATAGTCTGCGGTAATCATTATACAATTGAATATCTCCATAACGTTCTTACGCGCGTCTGGAAGATGACTAGTATGTCACCCGGGGCGTGTGTGGATTTAGTGGGCCTCCGTGCGTTGTATTGATGAGTTGTAACGGTTAAGGAACAACAGTTTTCTCTTATGAATATGTACTCTACAAATCACCGACGCTTGCTCAATTACTCGGTAGTTACTCTCGACGCTTAATGCCAACGGCCGCTTTAAATACATGGTGTTGTTAAACAATGTGTAAGTGTATTGTGCTAGCTGACAACTGATTCTTAGCGCGACTGGATCATTGTTGGCATTTGAATTTATAGAAGATGTTATATCTATGTATAAACTATATCGGACGTAGACATCGAAGCGAAACATGATGCAGGTACGTCCAAACTGACGCGTCCGGTGTGCGGCCACGGTTTTACGGTGGTAATGTTTTTACTGGAAATATGTTTATAACGTCTTGTGCGGTTAAACGCTCAACTGTCGTTCAATGTCAAAAATTTGAACACTATACGGAAATTTCTTTTGTTTTGTATGTAATGGAGATAAAGTAATATAGAATTTCCTGCGGGCAAACACTGAACAGCCTGCGACGTATTAAATACGTTACAATGAATTTACTTTTAAAAGTGGAATGGATACTTATAGCAAAAAAGAGAAAAAAAAATTGAATTGAAGGGAAAAAGGTAAATTATTAAATGTTGGACGATACCATATTAAACAACTTTGCAGTCCAGTTGGTGGAGACCTTGTCTGTCGAGCGAAGAGCCCGGGTTCGGTTCCCGGCCCAGGCGGTTGTTTTTATATTTTTGTTTTTGAGTCTTTGGTTATTGTGATGTCTTATTTGCGTATGTCCATGTCACTATAAATACTAGTGCGGAGGTATGAGAATGTGTGAGTATATAATTTAATTATTATTCATTGTTCTATAATATGCTTCGCTGAAAGGCAAGCTTTCACCATGACCGCACACTGTACGTTTTGGTTGGAGAGTACCTTTAATGTTTTTCTAATTAAAATGTGTATATTTATATGTGTATACAAATATAAATTCTAAATTCCGCTTTGGTAAATAAGACCAAATTGTTGTGATAAATGTATGTCTTTAAACTATCTACATTATGTCATTAAATATTTTTCCTTTCCGTCTTCGACGGGAACTTATTGATGATTGTAACGTCAATATTTTTTAAACTCAAAATTCCTTATTTGTATGTAGTAATACACGTATTATAACATTATTTTCATTTTAAACAGTTTTCTTATTCAAAAACTATGTTTTGGTATTACTAAATAATAAATTAATCGATTTATGATATTTTTTCTTTGTTATAAATTGATTTTTTATTATTTGTTTCTTTCCTTTATGTATGTAAGTCCAGTACAAGGAAGGTAAATTCAATTAAAATTAAAAAACGCCAGTAGGTGTATCAAATATTTACAATAAATACATTCTACGAATCGAAGACAAGGTTAAGAACTACAAACACTATTTTTGTATCGCTTTTCTGTCAATACTTAACTATGGATAATTGAAGCCTTCGATAACGGAACATACAGGAGAGGAATTACCTGCCGATCACTACAATATGACTTTTTCATTGTTTAACGAGGAATAGACGTGTAGCGTGGAGAGATTGAGACGATCTTTCTCAGTTTTTCACAGAAATTGCTCAAAAAATAAAAACTATAATTCTGCTGCATGTCAGTTTTTAGTTTACAAACCTTGAATAGAGTAGGTGATTACAAATGGAGTACATGACTCGCCTGACGGCGAGCTCAAACGCCTCTTTCTTATGACAAATTTGTGTGGCAAAATGAGACAGATATACGTTTCAACTGATATTTTTCTACGGCGATCTCTTCTCGTTCATCTATGGTTTTTTTTTTTAATTTCACAATTGTTTTATTGTTTAATTTAGAATAGTATGTATGTTTAAGTCGTGTGCTAGATGATATGTATATAACTAGGTGGTCATAGAGTATATTTAAGAAAAATATTTTTTGTGTATGGAGATTTAATTTACTTATTTTCTCTCTTTAAGCTGTTTTACTGTTTCGAAGTAAATCAACGCCATATTAGGTCGACTCCACGATGGTTCAACGGCTAGTCTGTATCTTGTATTTTCCCTTTTTTAAGTATGTTAAGTTGTACAGTTTTGCAAGGTGCTTAAATTAGACAATTTTACATCTGGTTTTCTTTATAACTCGTGCGTATTGTTCTTTTTTCCGTTGGTTAATCGCGTATGTTAAGTCGTTTGCATATATTTGTAGCATGGAAATTGTGTGCATGGATATATATATATATATATATATTTATATTTTTTTTGTATATATTTTGTTATTACTACACTGTTTAATATAGTTTGATTGATTAGAATTTATTGTTGGTACACTACACAGAGCAGTTTGTGCAGTTTTGGTGCATTAGGCGAAACAGACGAATTTGTATATAGTTTTGACGTCATGGGACGTCAGAAGACGGCATAATAGTCTTACATCACGATGGATGCAAAAAGAGTTAATATGGTCTGTTAAGTTAACAGTTAAAATTTAAAATGGAATCGTCCACATTGTTTTAGTTGTTATCATTGCTTTGTTTATTTTTAATCACGTCAATAAAAATAAAACCTGTCTCAAACAGTTCTTTTGGAATCTATTAGAATAGATGTAGGTTTTTTTGCATTATATTCCAAAGGCAATAGGAAGCGATAGAAACATTCATTGTTGCTTGCATAAGTAATTATATAATGAACGAATACGTATGCATGTGGTAGTTAGTACTAAGGTCCGAGTCCGTTTAAAAATGGTTTCGCCACAATTTTACTGTTATTTACTTTACAATATTTAAGTTCTCACTCTCACGTTTATGGATGCAGAAAACCCAAAGCTTCTACATACCCTCCGCGAGCTGCAAGTCACGATGCTTTTAGTAACAAAAAAGGAGAATGCTCATAACTCAGCTTAATTCCATACTCGTATAAAGTGATAAAGATTATACTTCATACCTGTCGTGCGTACGATACTATTACTACCCTTCCGAAACCTACCGCGCAAGATGTCTTTTGGACGGCTAATTGACGAATCGATTTACAGCTTCGTTCTCGATCGACAACGCGTAGGCGACGTCCTTCTGACTCATGCGTAGCGATCGTGATAACTTACCTCATATGGTCCGTGTTTTCACTTATTAAAACCAACATAAAAAGATCAAGGGCAGCGCCATTATTGATCATTGAACCAAAATTGTTTCTTACTCATTTACGTTACGACAGCCTAGTTGTTGTTGGTATTGAGGAACGAGGGATTCCATGATCGATCCCCTACTGAGATATATATTTATGTAATACATTTTGTATCGTTTCACTGTTTTTGTTCTGTATAAAATGTGAATACTGACTTTAAAGGGACAGAAAAATAAAAAAATCAATGTATGTTTATATCGCTACTCATTTGCCAAACATATTTATTTTAAAAACAATATACTCATTTTATGTCTCTGATTGGTACGTTTGTAAGTAAAGGTAATGATAGCTTATTTTATTTAACATTAACCATTTATTTATGTTAGGCAGTAATACTGCAATATTATAGTAAGATACGCGCATCAAATATTATGAAAATGTTGTTATTAATAAAACAATCTGCCGAAGTCAAGTAAACTCTACGTACTGAAGTTATGTAAATAATCGTATTGATACAAAACTGAAGATTGTATTTATATTTCTTACTGTGTATAATATATAGGGTTATAATTAAAATGTTTATTGTTTACGATCGTTTTATTTGTTCTGAAAACTTATTTATAAAGATATTTGATCTTGTAGCCTAACTTGGTAATGATCTTGCTTGTCGTACGAGGGATCCCAGGTCTTATTCTGCTTGGAATAGATGTACGACAAATAATTGTTTGATGTCCAAAGTGGCCGGATTCAGTCGTACCGACCAAACTGTCCAATTTAATCACACTGTGCAATCTGCCTGGTAGTAAGATTATTATCTTCTTTCGATAGCTTCTGCCCCACTACTGATTTTAACATGTTTCGGTTGCACGCTCCAACGATTAGTTCACAAGCGAAATCAACTTACTCTCTGGACTAACAACACGTCAGTAACGACCGTGATATTAACGTCTTGAGAGTGACAATGACCAATAAGCTCCAAGTGGCCTGTTTCATTTTTGGGATAATCCAATAGTATCCATCGTAATGTTTACTTTCTGGTACAAAAAGAACAAATACCATTATTTTACAATACCGATAGTTTTACAATATTTAAAAATAACGGTTAAATACAAAAATATATCCAGTATGGCCATCATTGTGCTAATTCAATCTCGCAACGAAATTTAAAATAATAATTATGCTTTAATTGCAAATGTCATTTTGTAAAAATTATAATTTATGTTGTTTTCCTTTATAATGCTGTATTCTAACAAAATAAAACAATTTTATGTTAATACGCGTAGAGGTTTAATATATCTGTGTATTTTATTTTATCTATATTGAATTAAATAAATGATGACAACACTGTTCACTGCCAGTCACTAGTCACGTCAATTTTGGTTAGTTTCAATTTGTGATTGTGGTTGACTTGTGGCCAACTGAAAAAAATTGATAGTTTGTTTTGTCCCAGAAGTAAAACTATTTTTTTAGAATTCCTTTAGCCATGAGTTAAGACAAAACTTATGAACCCTTTTTAAATCATTGTGAAATTACCCGTGCAATGATCATTCTGTTATTCAAGCTCACAAAATGAGAAGTGCTCTCGGATCGTTGGTGGATGTCACATGCAAATCGGACCGTCTCCGACTGAAAAACTAAAATTATTGGGCAAGGATAGTAACGTGTACGCAGCGGGAATGACAATAATGGCTGTTTCTGTTGGCGAAATTTGCGAGAATACGAAGCTGGCGAGAGAAATGGCTCTGATGGGAAACTATGATTCGGCACTAGTTTTCTACGAAGGCACCATCCAGATGATACACAGATTGTTGATAACCATAGCGGACCCCACGCGGAAGTCCAAGTGGCAGTTGGTATGTACATATAAAAATTTCTTAATCTTGACATTCGCTTGATTTTATGCCGCTTGCCTTGAGAGCAACTTCGTTTCCTTTTATGATAACATAATTAACAACCACGGAAGACTGAAGGCCGTTGGCGGTGTAATACTGTTGAGGTGGGTTTGTTTACCTACATAGTATTAGAGTAGACATATCTCATGTATACATAAAATTATATTTATATTATATTTATATTTCTTTATCTATACATGTATTAAAATTATAATTAATCACTTTCTGTACATGAAGGTAAAACTATTATTAAAGGCCTTTATTAACACAATTGAACCAAAAGCAAAAGTTGTAACAAATTTTGTCTGTTTGTCCGTGTGTATGTTCCCAACTATCTCAGAAACGGTTTAACCGATTTTATTATGGTTTTCGCTAATGTATTGCAGTAAGCATCTCTTAATATTTAATGTTGTTTCATTGCATAGAATACGAAAAATCCAGTCCATAAACAATGCAGGTGCTATTTCTAAGCATAATTTGTAGTTTTTCTTAAATGAAGTGAGAGCTGCTAGTTATAAATATATTTACAGCTTATTTTTCATTAATATTTTTTGAAAAGAAATTTATTTCTTTTGTAGTTTATTAATCTGACCAACTAATAATTAAGAAATTCTGTACAAAAACCCCATAAACATTCAAAATATACTTATAAACATGTCAAAATCAACACGAAATATCCTCATTAAGGTATACTAAATGACGTTTGAGCAGAACAAAAATAGCATGAAGGAAACAGTGCAATTATGATTATTAACATATTTGAAAAATTATGAAATTTTGATGTGGATGAAGAGAATAACTTTTTTGTTTTTGTTAGAAAAATCATCAGATACCTGGTGTCCTTAATTACATTATTTAGAATTTTTGTCCACCTAAGCCTCTTTAGTAGAGATCTCTTGAATATACATACTGGGATTTTCTGATCATTACATTGATATCGCCCTAGCTCAGTTCATTATAGAATTTTTCTGATAAACTTTTTAGTATGGTTCCCTTGTCTGTGCGCACAGCTAGCTACCAGTTCCTGAATAAGAGTGTGGCCCACAACCAAATTCACTCATCATCTGCACATTTGGTAATAACTTGGCAAATATGCAAATAATACGTATACTGCTCAAATCTCTAATTAGTTATCATTCACTTCTGCAAATGTTTAAAGTTATATAATGTAGACTATATAAGGGTAAAATTATTGTCCAATAAATAAATAAAAATTAATTAGGTGAAGAGATTACTAAAATGTATTGTGAGAGTTTAGTAATATTTGTTTTGTCATGTAAATTCATTAACGAAAGCTTGCACTACACAACTTGCCATCCTCTCATTCTGCTACTCATTCAATTTAACATAGAATAAAATTTTTAATTGTGAAGCACTTGAATATTTAGACACTATATAATTTTGCTTATTTATTCCTTGTAATTTTGAAGTGTGAATATAACATAGTCACTGTAATGCCTTAATAATCTCTAATTCGAAATCTTAGACTGCTTCTATCAAGATTGAGGAAGATAACATTCAGTTGTAACCAGCATTGTATAACAGCATTTGTGCTCAACTTTCCTATGTACAACAAAAGTTTTAAATGCAAAATATGTATATTGCAACCAGTTGTCTGTTTATGTTACTTAAAATAAGTTGTAAAGTTAAATTTCCATATTAGTGCAGAAGCTAGAAGTAGTATATAACAAATTGTAAAAAACTTTAATTGTACTATATGTCCAAAATTTAACAGAATCAATCCAGAACATATCTGAACATTAAAAGGGCTAAACAATTCTTAATTCATTTATTAAGGTCATTTAAACTTGCCTTTGTTTGAAACAGCATTTTTTTGAGAGATCATTTGCAAATTGAGTACCTACTTAAGTAAAAGTTTTTATGAGGTTGCCTTTCAATTATCTATAATAATATAACTAGGTAATTAAAAATAATTGCTGGCAAAATCATCCATTCAATATATTTTTCTTAAATAAACTGAGTGCCACATGTTTCATATGCAAATGCTCATTGTTAGCTGAAAAGGTGGGATAATGGGCCTTGAAACACTTAATATAAAAAAAAATATTCTATTATAAATATATGTGGATAAGTAGTATTCAATTTTTTTTTACTTAATAGCCAACAAACATAGACTACCTGAGGGTCAGGGGTTACCGTTACTCATGCACACATAACATCAAAAGCATCACTGTTGTGATGCCCATTAAGATGAAGCTGAGGTATGTAACAACACATATGTAAAATTTCACAGTTGATTTTAGAAGGGGACTATAGGTATTTTAAGTAAGTGTAACTTATGAACTTGATAATATTGTCCTGTAGGTTCATTGCAACATTATTGATGTGGGCAATTGAGTAGAGGTCATTGGCACTAAAGGCTGAATCAACTTGTACTGCACCACCCACTCTTATATGATATGATGTGTGTGAGGGAACTGTTAGGATAATAGCTCTGAACTATTAATCTTCATTACATTGGCCATTAAATCTTTGACTACATAAAAGTAAAGAACTAGTCAATTTGTACCATCCTGTTTAACAGAATATAGCATCTTGTATATAACCATAAAAAGTATAATCATTATCTATAAATTACATCTTTATATGAATAATTGTTAATGTTAATGCCCCTCATTATAATGTTCAATGCGTTTATAGGTAGCTGAATTTGCATTTTTAATTAATTATAAGTACTTCATTGTAATTTAAATATGATCCAATTTCCTAGATCATTATAAAGAAATGAAGAAAATAAATTATATTATATTTTAAAGTTTTCCAAATAATACTATAGTGAAAGGGTAAATTATTGACAGTAAAATCCAGGAAGGAACTGTCAGGGCAAAAAGAGAATATATTAATAATATTATTGCTAATTAAGAAATTAATAAGCTAATGATAGCTTCCTAATTCACTAACTGATGGTTATTGCATGCACAATAAGAAACAGTTGGTAATTGTTCTTAATGTAATTCAGCTTATTTCTTTTGAAATTATTTTATTTTGGATATTAAACATAATTTACATGTATTTAAAATGGTCACTCACCACTACATTTTGAATTTATTTTAAAGATATGGAAATGTTATCTGCCCCAAGATACCCTGGTTTTATATGTAGGCAAATTAGCAGATAGCGCTTCTCGTCAATTAGTCCACAAAACAAAAAGTTGCATAAATAATTATCTGAAACCAACATCAAATAACACACCTAAGATATTATCATACATTTATAGCTACATTTGATATAGTATTTGCATAGACGAATTTGTCTGCTGTTATCTATACTTATTATCTATGACGTGTTTTAGTGATACCCAATCTCATTTATCTTGTTGGTGCAGTAAAAAGATCCTGTACTATAGAGAACTAATAAAAACGATACAAAGCAATCGTACTTTTTACGACATGACTAGCATTTTATGTTCTACCTGTTTATATTAACCATGGTAAATAATCTGCAATGAACTTACATATATTGACTGTTCCTTAAATCCGAATAACATTTGCACAATCATTACTTTTCAGATGAGAAATTTGAAATTAATTTTTTGCATTCCTTTAACAATCCTATCACTTATTCATTATAAACAATGTTTTTAATACAAAATAGACTGTATATAACTTAAAATTAATTTTTAAACTATGACCATAAAGCCTATGCTTAAAAAAATATATTGAATGGCATAAACAGATCTTTCTTTCTGCAGAGAATATAGGTTATAATTGTCTATACATTGGACGGACAAACCTCTTGTACCTTACTCAAATTTTTTTTTAATATTGTAAAAAAGGTGTTATTAAACCAAAATACAGCAAAAAAATAGGTGTCATAATCATATTATACACCTTTATTTTACTTATACTAATTATAAGCGATCAACTGCTTTGTTATCATTGTGTATACTTTTCTATCAGTTTGTTACTTAGCAACGGAGCTTGCCCGCATCTTTGAAAAAAATATTCGTTATTATCGCTAAAAGATAAAGAATATACTACAGAATAAACAAAAGTACCGTTATTTACATAGCTAAGCGTTACAAGTTTGCAAACTGTTTCGCGTTTATTTGTAAATTTACTTTAAATTTAAAATTATGGCCATATTGGGGCGGCCTAGAATACTCCCCCCAATCCCATGCTGGTAGAAAAGGGTGTCGTAAGAGGCGACAGAAGCAGAAACCAGCCTGCTTGGTGGTAGAGCCTCTTGTATGGATTATATTATCAGTATTATTATTAAATCATTAATATTATTAGTGGTATTATTATCTTCCGCTCCCTCCTGTTTGAGTCAGCCACCAAACGACTCGTGTTCCGGCTGGGGGCTTGAGAGACAGTACATTCCTTCTAACCTTCTTCTCATTTTCTGGCCGACAACGCATCAGTGATATCTTTGGTCTTGTTATGTCCATGGACGACAGTGACCACTATCATCAGGTGGCTCGTCTGCTCGTTTGTCGGCTTTTAACATAAAAAAAATTGTTTTTTTTTCAGATATTTTCAGTGATATAATAATTATACTATGAAATATGATGAATCCCAAATGTACCTAATATTTTAATGTTTGAATCGACTTGTGTAATATACTTCGTAATGTACATAATATCAAGTGCTAATCAATTTAATAAATATTAAATGGTTACACACTCACACCCCCGCAGTAGGATTCCCTGTGTTGCGGGTGTCATGGACATACACAAAAATGTCATTACGAACACCCCTGACACGAGAGCAAACATTTATCTATCGAATAAATGTCTACCCCGATCGGGAATCGATCCGGGCTATAGGGTCGTCAGCGTCGTATTACATATCGATATACCTATAAAGTATATGATTTTGTTGTAATATTGTATATATTTTATAAAATTAACTATACAATAGGATCGAGCCACTTTTCGCCAACGAACTTCCACACTCTTCCTGTGAACTGGCCTCTTGGACTGAATTTATTATAATAAATAAACATATATAAATATCAGTTTTTCTGTCGTTATAAACATTGATAGCACATTTTGAATATGTTCAAATGTGTTACACCACCGACGGCCGAGCTATAAGGTCACATACAGCTGAAAAATTTCTAGTTACTCAAGTGGATTATTGTCACTGTTATTCAATGAATAAATTATATTATACAAATGCCTTGATCCAATATAATTATCTTGTGATTACAGATAATTATCAGTGATTGCCTATTGACGTGCAAATGCTTTATAATGTATCCTATATTATTGAATCGTTTGCGATTTGGTTGTAAAGAGCAAACTACTTCATATTAATATATTATTAGTAAACTAATAATTAAGACAAATTTGTCATATGGTACGGCCATAAATGAGAATGTAATGAACTACATAATTAAAATTTTCTTTAATATTAAAAATATATCATATATCACGTTTATAATGATTCAATTCTAGAGTCCATATTAACATTGATGGAAACTTTATATTGTCAGAATAACGTAAAGGTCGAAGAGGGTTTATGGAATGAAATTTTCCGAATAAATTTTGTAACTCGATCAACGTGTTTTCGAGTGATCGATTAATGCATATTTATTATATATATTTTTAAATTGATGAATCGTTTTCAATCATTACATTTCGATTAAAAATCTCGGCGGACACTTCAGAAATAGAGGAAGTGATGCGTGCGAATATGTTTAATCGATAATCACTGGTGTTTAGCGTCCACGCATTTGGTCATTGGTTTCTTCGTGTAATAATAACACAGGAAAATAAATGTAACTTCGTACTGATCTTATCAATCTTTTAATTACTAATGCAACCTTGCTCCTTGTGTTTTGTGATTTGTGTCACACTATCAAGGTGTTTTGCGTTCAAATCTATACTAACATTATGGAGAGAGGCAGAGTGAGAGTTTTGTGAGTTTGTGTGTATGCGGACGGTGATCTCCGGAACGACGGCACCCATTTGAAAAATTGTTTTACCATTTGAAAGGTATACATTATTCCGGATGGACATAGAATATATAGAATGCAATAATGTCGAAATTTGTTGTTTACATGCGTTGTTTACCAAAAGATTCTGTTTAACGAGAAATAGGTTACACACCCTTAAGAACGTTTTAGGTCGTTTATATGTAGATTTCCTCGCCACGTTTTCTTTCAGCCGAACAAGTGATAATTCGTTTGCATTACGCAGATAACTTTGTAACGTTAGAGTTGCGTACAGGAGTCGAACCAGGACCCTTGTGCGCAAGAGACAAGATCAAACAGCTGCAACCACTTCTCACTATGCATTTTTTATGTAAAATATGTTTGAGATTGTATTACAATGTCTAATATATATAGATAGCTATGATTCTACCCGAACCGGTTCCGCGGGATTATCGACAGAGTATCCATATCCATAATAGAATTACTTAAAATATACTAATACCATAGAACAATTAATCGTGTTATATAATTGCGTATAAATATGTCACATTAAAATAATATACGCAACTGGTATCGCAGAGATCATTAATAAGCACATTTAGAACAAACTATTAAAACGGTGAGCTGGCGCGAATTTTTTTTTTTAATACATTCTCTTTTCCGTTGCTTTTAGGTACGTTTTAATTGCTAGTTTCATCGTCACCATGACTTAACGAGTTTAGTAGTTGCGAGAATAACAGTATGTAAAAGTAGTTTGCAAACCCCTAAGCGTTTCATTGTTAAATCGTTACCCAATTTTATCTTATCAAACACAAAAACTCGCATGTCCTCGCTCGCAACTTTAGCCGCAGTTTGAGCGAAACCAAACAAACGCGTTACACTCCACCGAGCTTAGTGTAACACGACGCTTTTAATCCAGTATTCGTTAAACGACCTCCTAATAATGTTCAATTAGCAGTCCTAATGTTTGTCTCTATTCAACACACTGATGTGATACGATCCGGAACCCGGCTATCATGGTATGGTCATGTTATGCGGAGGAATGAAGAGCATGTTGTACGGAAGGTATTAAGTATGAACGTAGATGGCTATAGAGGTAGAGGAAAGCCAAAGAAGCGATGGATGGATTGTGTGAAGGATGATATGGCTAGAATGGAAGTTACTAGTGAGACGACGGCTGATAGAGAAGTATGGAAGAAAAATACATGCTGCGCCGACCACAAATAAAATTGGGATGAGGGCAGGGGGATGATGGTGATGTGATACGATCACAGTCGATCAAGCGAGGTGACTCGGAGCTATTTCAATCGAATGATACTGGTGTATTCGGTTTGCGGTTGCTGTTTTTATGTATATACAAATAGTGACTGAGTTGTGATGAATTACGTAGTTGTTTACTTGGGTATTTGAAATATATAAATACTTCGCAGTTCGCTGACGTGTTATTTCTATAACTCCATTTATAACTTAGTTCTAAAATGTAACGCTAGTTAAGCGTAATGTATGCCTATGTTCGTTGTATTTTTTTCTGCGCTCGGTTACATGTATGTATTACAGACTTAATTTTTTTTTATTAACAACGGCTCATAGAATGCATTTGCTCTCTAAATTTACTAGAAGTGGCGCCAATTTGTAGCTAACGAACAAACGTTCACATCGTAAATACATATACATGCATTTTTTACGGAAAAAGGAGTCGCCCTTGCGATACATCACATCTAATTTTATTAGAAACTAGCAAACTGCTCTCGCTTCGCTTCAGAAAAACTGCCTTACGCTTAAAGATAGCACATACATTTTTCCGGGTTTTTCTCGTTCCGTGTATTCGAAATACATAAATTAATTCATAACAAACAAACTTTAAATTTTAAGTGACGCTTACTGAAATACATTAGTGAAAACCAGAACGAAATCAGTTAAGCCGAACAAACGCACAGACAAACAGAAAAAATTCGAACAACTATTGTTTTGGGTTCTATTACGTTAATAAAGGCCCGTAATTTTTTGTTTTTCTCATATGTCGTTCATGTACAGAAATCGATCCGTTAGAATTTTATTATTAGTATAGCTCAGATGTTATGTCGGTATCCTGAACGGTGGCACGGGTTCGAATCTTGCACGCGTCTCTAATTCTTTAAGATGTGGATATTATATGTAGATAGAGGCGACAATGTGAACACATGGTTAAATCAAGAAGTAAAGTGATGAAGAAAAATCTATTTATAAACTTTAAGTTGTCAATAAAATATATATTATAAACAATCATCACATATAATTATGTGCATCGTACAAATTTATAGCATTTCCTACTCATTGACTTATCGATACATATCGATCGTTGACACATTTTAATATCAGATGCTGAACGAACAAAATTATTGAAATATTTATCGTAGGTTTTTTAAAGGATCCAAAAAAAAGGTAAGTTATCTTCATTAACCGCTGCAGTAAACTGTGCTCACAATGTCATCAGTTGTTTAAAAATAATAATAAAATAAAATAAGCTATAATTTGTTATAACTATTTAATAATCAATTTTGTATGAGCGAAATGTTGTCGCACCTTTTCATATGTTCAAAATAATATTTAGATTTTGGTCACCGATTCGTTATTAGCTGTAAAATTTATGAGATCACCTTCTTAGAATAATATTTTAATAGCACCCAAACTTTTTGTGAAACTTCGAGCGCAGTGATATTGAGTTGATGTTATCCAGTTTTCTATGAACCGACGGTGTTGTAAGAAACTAAAAGAAAGGCGAAAAATAGTTGCCAGCATCGCTGTGACTAAAACATTAGCCACGGTCACGTTTTGTGGGACGCGGAACGTTGTAAAGGCTCGTGTTTACTTGTATTTTTATTAACCCAATTCTTACAGAAATGAAGTTACCCTATCTGCTAAACGAAAAGTCTTATGTCAATTACTGATCAGTGTAGGCAGAAGTGAATTCTTTGTTATAGTTACACAGGAATGGTGTGGACAATAAGTAAATATTTTAACAAAAAAAACTGACTGAATGTAATGTAACGAATTTCAAATTCTTAATATTATACAATCAAAGTTGTCTCAATGTCCGTAGTAGAACTAAAAATAAGTATGTCAGTGATACCCATATGAATAAACAAAAGTTTATAATCAACAAACACTGTACTTATGTAATATTAGGATTATAGATATAACTAATTATTCGTAACGACAAGGTTACATTAACAATAGGGTTTAGAAACGGGAATTCCCGGTACTGGGAATTTTTTTCAGAACTGGCAATGAGGCTTCTAATCCTGGTTCTTTTGATACTTTCAGGCCTTTTTGATTTATATTTTTAGCTACAAAATCACTGTTAATTTGATTAATAACATCAATAGTGTCAAAGTAATTATTCAACAGTATTATCATGAAGTTAATATACTCAAAATTGCATGTAACATCGCATCGCATCGTTTTAATTATCTTTTTTCATTCATTTACATTCTTTACATTACATTCAGTCATTACATTCGTTCAGTCCTTTCATTACATTTAGTCTGTGTTGCCTTGTGATGTACTGTCGCTAATTAGTCGCTTTTATGATTGTGTAATATATGATTTTTAATAACTGATTTATGTTATGTTACATCCTTTACCATAAAAATCAAGTGTTGTTAAATGTTCAATTTGCAAATAAAACAGCCTACCTGCGAGTCCGAGTAAAAGTGAACCTTACTCGATTCCCGATTCCACTAACACCCTCCGGTTTTGGAAACCATAATAACCGCACATCAGTAACGTCAACGACTTGACGTGGTGTGAACGATCAGAACTAGCTTCAAGCGTCACCATCAAGTTTGTTTCTTACAGTCCGTTCATAGAACTCGTTTGAACCTCGTCATTGCCTCAGACGCATCGGACGAGACTTGTTTGACTTTGGAAATATGTCGGACAATTACTTATTTTTTAACGTAACTGATCAATTGGATTGCTTTCAAATTAATGCGTGACTCCAACACCTTGCTGATGTATCATGTAACATATCGATAACTTGACATTGAAGTAAATTATATAAATTGTTATTATTAGTGACATTAGAAAGAATATAGTAAATAGTCTACTGTGAATGCAGGTTTAGAACTCTTCGGTGCATATCAGCCATTATCTTATAGGTTCCGTACGTAGAACATAATTCTATTTAGATACGCCCAATCGTATCGTCCAGGTTCTCTCAACTATTGTCGAGTGTTTTAGTATCGTTAGATAATTATAGATGGTTAATTTACAAAAATCTGGTTTCTGTTAACTAGAAACATGCACAACGTTGGCTGTAAGGGGCTTCATCTATTAACTCCAGGTGTACCTACACTGTTCGCGGTACATGTTTCCGGATAACAGATGAAACAATTATGTTTTATCCCTTTTTTCTTAGCATCAGTATTGGTACAGAAGAGCCTGGTAAATAGCGGGTTCATCGCATACTTTTTGGCCTGCAACGTGTCTGCGAAGACTGTGCGGTTTCTTGCAGATGCGCATGGGTAACGTGCGTCATATACCAACAACCACGTGGTCGGTCCGCTCGTTATCAGTCCGGTTATTAGTATGTTTTGGCTCACCACCACCACAAAGATAACTGTTTCCTTTCCTGTTGTTCTTGTTGTATGAGATTCCTGAAACAAAATACTATATATATATATAATATAGTAGGCAGCGATAAGGCGGTCATGTTGTTAGTGTTTTTTTCTGTATCTTCCATGGCAAGTGTACAAATAATATGACGAATCCATCGTAAGCTTTTCTTAATTGATATGACACCCTCCACTTATTTTGAAGATGAAAAGATGCGTGCTGTTATTAGTTTGTAATGATGAACTTGCAATTGCGATAAATCCGACAGTAATTTTATTATATGTCAAGGTATCTGTTGATGATTATGTAATATCTGAGCGAGTTGACTGATTGAGATCATATTCACACAATATATTCGGGTTGGCGACATAATGGTTCATATCCACGATAATTTATAATAGATGCTGTTAACCAATTAATACGTTCTTATTTTTTTTTTAAACTGACATGATTCATATTGACATAATATATTCAAGTGATATTACGAAATGCCTACAACTCATAACTGGCGAGTTAGGTTAAAATAAAATGTTTCTTTTTTCGTTCCATCCAAGAGCTATAGCTACACATACATTCCTTTTAAATTTAAAATGTCGGTCAGATTCGATGTGCCTCTCTTCAAATAAAATATGTTGTTTCACCACATTTCAATAATTGTTGGTTTAGCTATCTTATTTTAAATTAACCACAAGGAAAATTGAATTCGTGAAGTCACTATTTTAGGAACTCATGTTTTAGACGTCCAAAATGTTTTTTTTTTGTTTGTACACGTTTACTCATATATTTCTATGTGTTGGGTGTTGAACAACATGATGCAAATCACCCTAATGAGGAAGACAAAAATCAAATATTTTAACAAATAAAATCGACTTCAAATTTCGGAAGGTGAACTTCTTGGTTTAAATCTCCTATTTTTCACCCTTATGGTGGTATTTTTTGTTCAAACTTCCCTCAAGTTCAAACCCTCCGAAGTATCTAAATTGGTCAATAAATGATGGAATTTTTAGGTAATAAACATTCAAAGGAAATCTGTATTTGATTACAAAGTAGCATATAAGATCATATTGGTCTGTGCCGTATAATTGAGGAATTGTCACAATGAGCTCGAACGTGTGGGTGGTATTCGTATAGGTGACAAACACCGGTATACTAAGCTCGTGTTTCTTCATTGTCTCAACGGATTGTTTTGTCTTTGACACGGAGAAAACAAATGTCATACAGAATCCACAAGTCAAGACCTAATAACAACATGTCTGCTAACGGCCAGTTGCTATAACGTATTTATCTCTTACTGCTCGGTTATCGGTCTGTTTCTGTTTGGTATAAATTTACTTATCCATACCTTACCTTAGCTGACAAACAAGCAGACGAGCCACATGATAAAAGGTCACCGTCGCCCTAAACATTAGTAACACCAAAGCCATCACTGTCGCATTTTGGGCCAGGAAAGAAGAAGCACGACAGATCGTTTGGTGATGACTCAAGCAGGAGGGGGGGTAGCACGCCAGGCAGGCTTCACGGAACGATAATATTGGTAATTTAACGCTAAACGCTATCACCTAGCAGGCTGGCTTCTGTCGTCTGTTACGACAGGATGGGATTGGGACCAGTATTCTAGGCTGTGCCAATACGGCTAAAATACGGTATACCAAAGGATGAGCTATAGTTGAAGCCACCGAGTAGTAATATATATTTTTATTTAAATTCAAAAGGCAATTACAGTCTACAGTAGTGGAGTCTACGAGTCTAACCAGCTGTAAAAGATAAATTATAGGAGTAGACCGTCAGTCTATAAATATCCATCTGCGAGCTGGTCGTTTCTAAATAAAATACAGTCGCTTATCTTTTGTTTATGCATTGCTTGCTTCTTCCTTCATGCTATGACACGGCAAGGTGTATAATATTATAATGCATTTGCATTAAAACGTAGTCCATTACAAATTTACTTAAATCAAAGCGACATAAACTCAACTGACGAATCGCAAAGTAGTGTTGAAAGAGTGTGATTGGATGACGTGTCAGGTTCGTAAAATACATTAAGCCAGCAAACGATCGGTGGACTACCCCCGATGTATTTTTAAAGGCTTTTTTAATTAATCTTATAATTATTATTTTAACACTCGTGACAACGTAATAGTTTGTTAACTAAATCACACTAAATGTGGGTGTAAATTGTTGTCAGGTTTGTAACTTTACTTGTCTTTTTTATTTATTTAATCTATACATATAAAATTATAACCGATCGATTTCTGTACATAAACGATATATGAGAAAAAATATTATTAGGGGCCTTTATTAACGTAATAGAACCCAAGACAATAGTTGTTTGTCTGTGCGTTTTTTCTCACTAATTTCAGAAACGGCTTAACCGATTTCGTTCTGGTTTTCACGAATGTATTGCAGCAAACATCACTTAATACTTAAAGTTTGTTTCATTACAATCCGTTCATAAATAAAAAAGTTATGAATCAATTACGCGCAGAACGAGAAAAATGCAGATGCTATTTTTAAGTGTAAGGTAGTTTTTCCGAAGCGAAGCGAGGGCATTTGCTGGTTATATATATACTGAAAATTACGTGTACATTACATAACTAAACTTTTATGACTACAACTAATAAATAACAGACTCCGTACTCGTTGATAAGTGGTCGCCTGCGTCCATGTGCCGCGCGTCCAAGCAAGTAATGCGATGATTATGGATGTGATGACGGATATAATCGACTCCCAGCAGTCTTATCCATTGGCTAGTAGGTTATCCAAGCATGAGATCTTGGACTCGAGGCTGGTTAAAACCCATTTCAAACTCACCCGCCAACTCATTATCTGCTAATACCATAAAAACGTTTATGTATGCAACTGGCGCCGACTTCGCAAGGATACAATTTATTAATCGGGAGACTGACGTTTTCATACAAAAATACACATCGAAATTTCCGATTTTTCCGGTGGATGTTCCTAAAAAAATTATTTCACTCAAACTTTGTCCCGACAATAACGATCAGATTAAAAAATCAACCAAGACAAATCGGTCGAATCGTTCTCAAGTGTTTTTCTCAATCTTTCATCAATGAGATTCGAGAAGAAAAAATACTTAGGAAGGACAAAAAAAAATAATGCGTTTCCATCGTCAGAGTCGGCGACATTACACGCAATACACTTTCTTTTCCCCTGGATGTTATTTCCGAGGTAATCGCCATCGGCTAACCCTTCTGTGAGTCAGATCGAGACAAAGAATACTTGACACTGAAACTGGAACATTCATTCGTTCATAATACTATGTCACGTGTGAGTCAGACAAGTTGTTCAATTTTTTGTCGTTAAAATGCACTTTAATAAAATAAGTAGGTACTAATTTGTAAACAACTGAGAACAAGTCAAGTCAGCATTTTTTAAATTTTATTGGCATTAGAATCTAAACTAATGATCTAAGCCGCACCGGATTCAAATCTGTAAAGACATTAAATATATTTTTGGAAATAAATTCTCCCTGTTGGTCCGTTATGATTATGAAATCACGCGAAATCCGCTGAACAGTCTTAACGTTACTTAGATATTAAGAAGTATTTTTCTAATTATACTACAGAACAGATTAGGATGATACATTGTATATTTGTAAATTATATTATCCGGCATAATATAGGATAGTTTTAATCGGGGAAAAGTTCCCGCGGAAAAGACAAAATTATGGACAATCTGTTAAAATCGCAGTAAATAAAATGTTGACTTCCCCTGGTTGCACCTATTATAATAAAATGGTATGATTCTAATTCATAGAAATAGAAGAACTCTTCGGTGCTCGGTGCCATTTCTAAACGTAAGGCGTCGGTTTTCTGATACTAAGCTAAGACGAATTACTATTAAATATATATTATATTTATTTATAAACTATTTTATTTATAAACTTATTATTATATTTTACTTATTTATATATTTTATTTATAAACTAGCAGCCCATCGTCATAGTGATCGTTCGGGATCAACAATTAATGTTCATCCAGAGTAATGTCCCTTTCTAATGGTAAAAGAACTTTTCAAATAGGTGCTATGATTTCAGAGATTACTTTCTGCATATACACAAACTCACAAAATTCGCACTCTCTCTTTTGGCTTATACCCACAAACAATAAAACCAAATGAGCTCCAATGACTACGGGGTGTTTGTACTCAAAAAAGTACAAACCTTCCTGTTTGATACTCTTTTTTCCTCGTCTTAAAGTCGACAGATTGGGTGTGGTTCCCTTAATTAAATCCATGTATATTTTAAATACTTAAATAAATGTTTCTACTTTTTCTTATTTCTTCTTAATTTCGGTATCCAAATTATAATATGTGTATTTTACTGTATTGTTTTAGTGATTAGGTTTTCTTTTTAATCGTGTACACTCAACAGTTAACTGCGTCCAATTTATAAATCTTGAGCTCTTTCTCGAGCTGACTGTACGTTGCTATCGAGTGATACTCCGTGACTCAGAATTTGAGCTGGTAAAGTTAGAAGCTGACGCACAGTCACTCGTAAGTTATCAATGTTATTGTCAGATACTAATAGATGCTACATTAATTAATTTATTCACAAACCGTGATTCCGCAGTTGTCTCATTGTAGGGCTCTTCTCCTCTGACCATGAAAAAGGGCCATGTGCGGATTGTCGGACTTGATATACATTTAAGAGCTGTGGAGAAATCTTAGTTGTTTAGTACAAGCCTGCTGTAATATTAGGTTGGAGTAGGATAAATTCTTCTTTATTAAATTAAGTGCCATCAATACAACAAACGACTTCAGTGTTATCGTGTTAACGATAAACCATCAGGGGCCCATTACAAGGGTCGCGTCTCGTCGTCACGAAGCCTAGATTATACTCCCCCGCTCTTATCAAGTGCGGATCGCAAATTAAGTGCAAAGTCAATGGCCTGTATATCGAATGTTCTTTTACCGTTCGAAAAACTCCCGACGTGTCTTAACGATTGTTTTCTAACAACAAATATCAAGTACAACAACTTACCGTGCCGAAACTAGGAAAACTTTAAGATATGTAGTTACAGCTGGCGGTCAATCCTACTACGGACCACGCCCGAATTCGCTCGCTCGAAAGGAGTCGATCGATCACTTACGATGCAATCAAGCCTTCGTACTTTACTATCAATATTATGCATTGCAGTGGACAAGCCCAGTCCAAACCGCACGGGGACGTTGGAAAAAGTTGAACTCACACGTGTATGTACATAGAAGCACAGTACAGCATTTAGATATCAACAAGACAAGCGAATGTTAAAGAAAGTATAGTCCCCTTACTAATCGAAAGAATGAATAAACAATTAATTCACCATTAATTTGTTATACTTTTACTTTAATCGCTCCGGGCGATGGCTCGCGTGCACCGCTCTTTCCGGACGAATGGACATTTGCATATGATCACGTAACATCGTACGTGGATAAACAGGTCCGATCGGACAGTTTCATTGCAATTTTTTGAATTAATATTTAATACCATATACAATTTGTTTACGAGGCTACAAATTTAGACGTGAGTGATAAAACAATATTGAATTAACTTTAGCTTATTACTTTTACGTAGTGAAGTTCCATGCATCCTTCGATCAAATGGATCTCTGATATGAGAGTTTCTCCGAATCTGCTAGACTAATCCAATGTAGACAAGAGTGAAAATTTTATACGTACACATATAAGAGTTTGGTGACTCTAAGAGAGAGTACATGCAGGAAAAACTGTAATTCGTTACTTGTCAACGGGAAATGGAAACAATCTACTTACTGTTTGACGTGGTTTCACACAATACACATATGGCACTGTGATGATCGCTTCGAAATCTTACAATGGTGATGTGACACGTTTAAAATTATTATCAAAAGATATGCAATCAAAGTACACTTCTAGGTCTTCGTCAGTTGCAATCAGACTTTAGGATGTTTTGATAATGTATATTTCGACAGTGAGTTACAGCAAAGTTTTTTCAAAGAAGATAATACATTCATACAAAACTTCATGAGCAGAGAAGCGTGAAAACAGTCGTCATGGCGTGCCGCTAATATGATAAATTCTATTAACATGCGGCGTAAGTACATCGTTAGAGACAGCCAAGACGAAATCACATCACGATAGATTGTAGGTGCGTTCAATGAGAAGTGACGCAGTAACGGCAGCTTAAATTCGCCGATTGGTAAAAAATAAATTCACCTAAATCGTGAGTACCCGGTACAGTAAACTGTGTAATAGGCGCGTTGATAAAAGTTTAAAATCATATGGACTTTACATTGGATTGCAACTTGTATTTCAATAAAAACAAAACGTTCATTTCCTTTGAATATACTTTACATGGAAAACGAATCGCCACGTAGACGAGTGTAATGTATGCGCGCATCCTGACTGCGTTCATTGCGATGCATCGAACGGCTTCTCGTCGTGGTTTACGATGAAACATTAATTCAAATATAATGTCCCTCTGGTGTTATACAAGAATCCTCACGGGCTAACTATAGTTCCGTCTGACTCTCCAGTTGATGTGTGTTCACACATCCTTGTAACAGAGAACCTATAAACTAAACGTATCTCGCGAGAATCCGGGAAAGCAGCTCTCGATTTGTTTCTACTCAAAATAGGATGTTAGGGTGCTGTCTTACCAGAGCGGTAACGTTCGAGACACGCAATAAGTAAAGACAAATACGTGTGTCGACTCATCGACCGATCGCCGATTCACCCGATTACTAACTGTCCAATAAAAGGTGCTTCGTAACTTTGTTTTGCTTTGTAATAGTTTTGTCAAGGTTCGAGGTGGCTGTGTGGGTGTCGAGCGTAAAAGGAATTATTTATGAGCTTGATTAATTATTCTTGATTTTACTTTTGATTAAACGTTCTTATGGTTGCATATCGATTAGCAATCATAATATTGAAAAGATTTGTTGACTACGATATCATTTGCAATTCATAAAATCAACATGTGTAAATTTTAATGCAATTAAGTTTCGAATATTAATATTAACGAATGATTAATAGTTCACATTATAACCTGAATAGAAAGTCCCTAGGACAGATATCGATTTTCTAAATTTCAGTATTATGTTACAGCGTTTTGTACGTTTCAAAGTAGTGTTTCGCCACCATTATGGAGCTGATTATTCTAACCATATTTCAGTACTGTAATGGTACACGCAGGGGTTTACGTTTGTTGTTATAGGAGCTGCCAAGCCATCTACCACCCTTCAGACTGACGCGATAAAGTACGCATACTAATCGCCTCGTCGGGTCATTTCACAGTTGGTCTGCTCTTCCATACGGTATTCATATCGGTTATGATACAATCTACTTTCCGACCCTAAGTTCGATTTAGGAAACGTTCAATCAGCTTTTAAATAATAAATCAATGAAAGGATTATTTCGCAAGGATTCTATAGGATTGGAATGTAGAGATTGTAAAGTTATGACTTGTTATTATAAAATATCCATTACAACAATTCCTAAAATCGGACGTAAGATCGGAAGGAGTAGACCGCGTCCTATTTCACACTCGCGCACCTTCTCCATCCGTGATTTATGTCGGTTAAACGTGCGCCTGGAACGGCGGTAGGCTTCGAGTTAGTGTTGAGAATTGTTTAGGTCACCTAGTCTAAATTCAGTGGCTGGATTGACGCCAAGCATTTGTTCTATTGTGGAGTCAGTTCGTCATTGTCGTTTTATATAGTCACGTGTGTATGTTGTTACCATTCGAGTTGTCCGTTGTCTGAACCGATGCCGCTGCCGGGGTCGTCGAACTCGGGTGTCGGTCGTCGTGACGAATTTGGGGTATCTAATTACCTACATGAGAATTTGTGTTGAATAATTATATCGCGACTACCGCCCACCGTACGCATCTCGGTCTCTACGTGGGTAGTTTGAATTGCGGTCGAATACTGAACGGTCTACGCTCGATATTCGTAATTAAAGCCGGTCAAGGTGTTTTACTCCATGGATTGGGTGAAAATTCGCTTCTCGTTTTACGATTGTGGTTATTCATCTGTTTTGATAGTGGAGTTTACTCGTATGTAAGTGTGGGAAGAGACCGAAGTTCTATTGTTTGACTCGGCGGACATTGTTAGTCCGTGCGAGTGCGCGAGATTGAATTTCACTTTAGTGTTTGCTTTGTGATGCTGTGATGTCTTACGGGTGAGTGTTTTACGCAACGACTGATAATAATCGCTAGTTTAACGCGTTTTGGTGAATCAGGCGTCGTTTTATCATTTACGGAGTTTATTAAAGATTAGTAATAAGTAATGAGTTTGAAAGGTTTCTATGGTAGTATTGTTAGTTGTCCTTGCCTCTGCCAAGGATTTCCAAAGTAGATATCCTTAAATCGATTTCCAGTCGGTGTTAGATATGTATACTGATATATTTGTGGATGTTTGGACTACAAGAAGAAGTTCAGATTTAAAATCAAATTTTAATTACATTATTTAATTGTAATTTTTTTATACATACTTTGTTTCCTGTAATTTCATCCTGTGTACGACTTAAAAAAAATTTTAGTACTCTTGATTAGTTGTAACCGCTTATTGTGCATCCACGTGTATATCCGTACAACCCACAAAATAAGGAATTCTAGTGCCGTAATGTCATTATGTAAATATTTTTTTTTTATTTAATATAGTTCCTATACTAACTGGATTTGTTCTCAGACTACACCAGTGTCTTTGTTAAGCCATTGTGCCGGACAGATTGTTACGTAGCAACTGTTGCAATCCTACTATGTAATTCGTTCTGTTTTTGAACGTGTTAATAGAGGATGTGACGAGAGAGGTTGATAGGAACCGAGACGGCTTCCTGTTAACATTGCTCGTGTAACGTGCTTAGGTTGACGCGTCGTGAACTTGCACGGGTGCGTTTTATATAATTGGATCTGGTGTAGCTTCAAATGTCTTCATTTATCTCAGTTTATTAAATTGTATTGTTTCATTATAATTAAGTATTTTTAATCGACTTCAAATAAGGAGGTTCTGTGTTCGTGTGTGTGTGTGTGTGTATTTATTTTTTTGTATATACAACTATGATTCGTTTGTGAATCGATTTTGATAATTTTTTTATGGTAATGTTGTTGACTTGCGTCTAGGGCTGCCACCTTTTTTTTTAGAATAAATAACATTGGGACGAATTTATACATTTGCTAACATTTGTCAGGTGGCGCTGCAGTCCAGTTATTGACATGTTTTGTATAAATAAACGGAAATAATGCATTTTTTAATAATATTAAAGAACAACTTTTAACGGAACAGCAAGAAAATCACTAAAATTGACTCATATAAAACATTTTTTATCTTCGTCTGACAAATATTGCGGCTGCGATTTGGAGTATTTGCAGTTCACTTTTCATCTTGATCTAGTCAAGTTTGAATTGTACCGTGATCAAAACGTGTCATTTAAATAAAGAATAAAACCAATCGTTCTTTTTTAGTTCAGCTCGGTCACCCTGCGTGTAGTAGCGACGTTTTTTTTTACATCAAGCCTCTTGAATTTGTAAAAAAGGTATTCTTCAGTGAACTTCACCCTCGGTCCATTGAATGACTCACCAATTTACACTTCATTTACAGTTTAATACACTGCTTTATAAAGGCATTGTCGGTATAATAAAGATTCCTTTGTAAACCAGATGGTTGGAGCCGGGAACGTTTCGAAATTATAATGGTTTTTACGACACCCAAATACCGAGAAGCAGTTAATATGGCAACACATAATATTCAGGGAATCTGTGACAGCTTAGTGATTTGAACGTAGGTTCGCCCCCGCACGGGTGATGCGAGTTCGAATCCTGCGTAATACAAATTAATTATCACATGATTCGGTGAAGGAAAATATCGTGAAGCAACTTGCGTATCTGAACAATTCTCCATAATGTGCTCAAAGGTATGTGAAGTCTGACTTGGCAAGCTGAATAAACTAAGCAGACTGTGGTCTTAACGTCTGTTATCGTGAGACGTGACCCGAGCACAACAGCGTGACATTATGAGTTCATGTGATCAGCCAATCAATAGATATGTATCTAACGTCTGTTTAAATGCGATAATCTCTAAGACGATTGTTGGGTTTTTTGTTCGGCTTTTATTACTAGAGAAACTGATTTACGAGAAAGGTTTCTGTCTAGTGTAAACTTGTGGAGGTTATAAAACGCGTGACAATTGTTTCGCGTGACACAGCGCACAGCGCGGCCGGCGTCCTAGTATAACACCAAGGTGAAATTTAGAACTTTAAACTTTTAACCTGTTCCGACGAATGACAACGTCGTGAAGAAACTACTAGTTCTAAATAATGCTATACTTACACCGTTTCCAAAAAAAAACCTTTCATAAAAGGTTTACGAAACCTGCCAGCCTGTCCTTGACTAGCTAGCTCTACCTCTCTCATTGTGAAATGAGATTCGACACAACTCTACTGGGTTGGGATGATAATAATCGTGATGATGATGTAGGTATAGCAAAAGGAACGCGTTCGTCCGACGCACTCTCCAGTACAAGTATGATTCACTGATCAAGTCATAAAACATTTACCAGCAACTTGTTACGTTCAATGAAGCGGTTGTAAACATTTTTAACGGACTCCAATAAAGGAGGTAGTTCTCAATTGGTTTTTTTTTTTTTTTTTAATATTTGTTACCTCAGAACTCCGTCATTTATTAACCGATTTGGAAAATAGGTACCTTTTCTTTTTGAAAGGGAAAATACTTCCCGTTTGGTCCGACTAAAATTTAAAGAAAAAGTATATCGTCTAAAGGTGAAAAATAGTAGTTGAAACCAAAAAATTCACCTTCAAATTGCAGTAGGTTTTTTTTGTTGTTAAAATATTTACTTGTTTCGAACACATATAACTATTCTTTGAATTGATTTGTATCTAAATAGAACTAGAAAAATGGCTTTACTTCTGCTTAGTTGTAATTAGAGCAAAGTTATTAAGTAACTCTGTTTTGTATGCAGTTTTTGCTTTACTATAAAATGACGAAGCATTGAACTGCAATATTGGTATTCGATGTGTCTAGTATGCCAATATTTCGGAACGGGTGCAGGAATCATTGTCACGGCCAACTTGCTGTGGCACAGAGTTTACTCTTGAAACGGTGATCGATTGTCTTCGAAACGAGAAAATTAGCCCATAGATAAATTTGTGTACATGTGTACAATCCAGAATGGTATTAGTTTGCATATCAACAGAATGGAAAATGTTTGATTTGAACTGAACTGTTTGTATTGAACTTGAACTGGGGAACGAGTATTTCGTAAATGGTTATCATCGCCCATCGAGAACCGTAACCGTAACCAGAGATGTGACCAATACCAAGGGAGTAGCGGTGAACCCCTTGTTGCCCAGTTAACCAGTATAACCAAAGAACGTTCGTCTCAACCGTCGGACCAGGATAGCCAAAGGCGCTTAACCACCGTGCAAATAATAATTGAAGGCAGTTAAAATATCCGAAGCGGTTCATTGCCACTAGAAGATTTAATTTAATCCATGTAAGATTGCAAGTATACTAAGAATCTTCCACACGTGGTTTCTGTTATTGGGTCAAGCAAAAACAGATCAACGATCCTTTATATGATTTGACGCTGAGATGGATTACACGTAGGGTTGTCAACGTTTTTTAATAGAAAATATTCAATTTATAATTTTAATTTATTTCTAGGAAATTTATTCAATAAACAAAAAAAAAACTTCTGCTGGGGTTTTTGTGACTGTGCGATTACATACTTATTTTTATTGTTTGATAATGTTTAATCATAGAATTAAAAAAGTAGTTTTACAGAGGACTATAATAACGACGTCAAACATTGGACATAAAAGTGCCGATGGCAACCCTAGCTACAAACTGAATTCATAGAAATGTTTTTAATTAAAAACCCAACGACATGGTAGCAAAGAAATGTTTGCTACTTTGTGTTTTATTCAATGTGTGGCAGCATTTGCACCTGATGATAAGCACCGGTGCGTCTGGCATTAAGTTAGTTAAACCTATTAACTTTTCTTGATGATAAGCTATTTCAATCCTTCGCGGTACGCAGAACGAGCGACGACATAAAGCGTAACGTCATTACCAACGTGACACACTCCAAAATGGATCTTATAGGAAAACTAGCTTGTGCTAGGCTCATCTAAATCTGAGTCACAAATAAGCCTCTTTACGACCCTCTCCATTTAATCCAATGTCAATAAGTGGTATTTAAAAGCACTCGTCTCAATAAAAATATTTTTACAATGTTATGGGTTGCCTCGGTGTCAAATACCGTGCTACCTTTGCAAGGACATCGCAAGGTACTCTAGCCGTTTATCCGCTCAAAGCTAATTTTCAAAGAACTCTCCACTTTCAACAACAAAATGATGTCTTCCAAGGTTTACTATATGAAAAGTGAACATTCTGTTTTTTTGCAATGAATCAGCCAAGTCTGTATATTAGTGGCGTTGTAAAAAAGTATGACGATTGATAATCTGTTATTTTTCAGTTGAAATACATACTAGCGACACTAAAAGGTTATTTCACAAACTTACTTTTTACTTAAAAAATATACTAGCGACGCTAAAAGGTTACAACACAAACTCGAGCGGAACTTGTCTCGTGTGGACATCTTAGTATTCATGAGGTATTGTATAACTCTATTGACGTCACAGATAATACTCTAATGGCTGTTCCTTTTGAGTGCTGGCTGCTATTATATTATAATAGAGTACCTTGCGATCCATTTGTACCCGTCAGCTGTTGTGAGTACAACGACTCGGGAATGATTATTTTTGATAATGAAGCTAGATAAGGTTTATATCACACGCGCTGTCACTTTCGTTGAACCCGTATGTGTTTCCAAAAAAAACTTGAAGATTTACAATATTTTTTATGAAGTACGTAATATGTGTAAAATTTTCTGAAGTTTGAAATGTCCTCGAAAAATGAAGTTAATTTCGTAGTGAGGAAATACTAAAATCGATGTCTTCTCAAATTTCATTTGGTTTTATGTTTTCTGTCGTGCTGGCCACTACCCCTTAATAATTAATTTTTTCTACGAATACGAAAATCTCAATTGGAAATATTATTATATAATTTTCAACACAATTAGCCATAATTTAAGTCACTTATGACATAAGTACAGTTACATGACATTTTTGTGGCATGAGTAATTTGTGGCCCTCGGCAATCTTCCTATGTACTAGAATCTGCATGTGGTATTCGGAAATTCGAAGATACGAGAGACATTAAAAATACTATGAGCTCATCTTCATATATAAAAATAACGACACTTCAACTTCGTGCGACTCGAACAGTTCTGTAATTATAAATTGACACAAACTGATATTATATTTCACGAATACCATCATGAATATAGCTAATTTATGATAATATATAGTCTGTGTCCATCTGTAATAATGTACCTGTTAAATGATAAAAGAATTTTTCATATAAGTGTCGGAGTTCAGAATATAATCCTCCCCATAAACAAGCACAGAATATTACTATAGATTATTCTGTACTTGTCACTTAAGTCATCCTAAATGGCTAGACCGATTTTGATGAAATTTTTGTGTGTTTAATTGACTGCTAAATAGTTTAGATCACAATTGGACGCTATAGAAGAAAGTGTATATGGAAAAAACGTTTGCTGAACACGCTAGTAGCAGGCAAGCCAACTTTCGAACAGGACGACGTCTGTCTGTCTGCAGTGTATCATATACATTCGCGTTCCAAAGTCACAAGTAGTACATAATAAAAATTTCTACATTTTGTATTGTCACTGATTTAAGTAAGTATTTATTTTGTTTCCCAGGTACAAAAGCAAATGGCGCGAGAATATGAGCAGCTTAAGTCAACGGTGGCAACGCTGCAGATGTTCCAGCACGAGGGGGAGAAGGCGATCACACCCATGACCGGCAGTGAGTAGTTATCTATGGAGCATTCTTTTTTATTGTGGAAGCAGCGTTACAGCGTGCAGTCCATTTTTTATGAATTGGGTACAAGGACGTCTGTCTCTAATTCCATTTGAAACTGCAACCTGTTAAAAGTGAATTGCTTCGCTATAAAGCGTGATATGTAGAAACGAAAAAAATAATTAGAAGAAGAAGTAAAAAAAAGAACTTAAAGCGTTTGTATCAGTAAATAGATTCTGTTCAACCATCTTGACCAATCTTCATTTGAATATTCTTCGAATTTGGAGACTTTATTCACGCCGAGCCCTAGAACCCAGGATCAACTCTACCGGGGCCGATATTTATGAGAAAAATATATGATTGTTCTCGGAATGTGGGTGTTTGTTATGTCTCATTTGTGTCATATGTCCATTTCGCGCGCAATACAAAAAAACTCTAGTACGAGGGTTGTAAGTTAATAAGTATGTGGGGACGTTTATTATTTATTTATGTATGTTATAACATGGAACGTAAAAGGAGTATCAAAAGTCCTTTTCGATTGAACTATAGGACTAACTCATAATAATAATTCATCAAATCATAATTTCATTAGTTAAAAACTTTTACAAAACCCTGCAGTAAAATCATTCTTGACGCACACGGGAATGCAATAGGAAAGCTTAAGTGTGTTAATTGTTTAAAAAAGGGAAAAGGAAATTGTTTAAGTTTGTTTTAATCGTAACTAAAGTCATAATTACTCGCATGTATCGTTTATCCCACGCACATAAACAACAACCACGTGCAACCGCCGCCGTGGGTTAAGCGTTTTTTTCGTTCGAACGTTGTAATAAGCGACAATTAAAACAATTGTGATCCGTTTAGTCGATCTCGCGACAGGAATGTAGTTGACTTTGCAATGTAACCAGGGCCCTAGGACGTAACTGGATCTTTAAGCAAGAATCCTTAAGGGAATTACTGTCTTCTGTTCGTGTTTTTAGGGTTTTGTACATTCGAAGAAAATCAAAACGTTTGTGAGTTAATTAGTATGTCCGTCCTGGCATACGCGGTTTTCGAATATACAACAATTTAGTTTAATCGATTTATAAATAAATAAATCAACGCTCACACACATCCCCGCACTGGGATTCACAAACAAGACATCATAAACACCGACGACCTAAATACAAACATTTATCTTTCAATTAAATTAAATTCATAATCATTTAAGTATTCTGTAATTACACTTCTGCAAATAATTTTTTGCTTCTACTACCTATTACCTATACACGTGACCTACTGTTTATCTCATAAATGTCTGTCCCGGCTGGGCATCGAACCCGGGAAACCTCACTCGGCAGGCAGAGCAACTACAAACTCGGCCACGGGATCATCATTCATACACACACATTGGACACATTTCATCAACATCATTAAGGAGGTAGATGTATGAGCTTTTTCACTTTAAATCTCTGTAATGTTTTTATAATATTCACAGTAATAACACCGTGAAGCTTGAAAACAACAATCGTTTTGTCTTATTGATATAGACAATTTATGTTCTCTCGAGTCTTTGTACTGTACTTGTTTCACAATTTAAATGTCATGCCTATATAGGAAAGGACTGGATCTCCTTGGGGCAGTCCTCAAGGAATGCGCGGGAGACTTGACCGCATTGATTAATGGCAATTTTAAAAAAGCAATTTTGAAGGTTACTATAGCATGATATTACGAGACTTTAGCTACGTCGGAAGCTCGTTGTTAAATTACTCGTTTAAGGATATAACCACGAATAACTCGATCAATATTCTTGTTTGATCGTAATCCATAGTCGTTGCTAAAGTATAGGTAGGCAACTTAGTGTACCACGACCTAGAGACTGCGATATCCTGCTCCATTACTGAGGAGAGGGCAATGGCGAGCAGACGCTAACGAACTGCAGTTGTACTTTTTGCCAAAAGCAACCGAAGTACGCGTTGTCTAACCCAGGTTATTTAGTTACGAGCGTTTTTGATTGATTTGATTGATACCACAGATAAGATTTTCAGGACTTTCTGCTTAAATTTTATTTACTTACTATAGCAAACCGCGCTCGCTTCGCTTCAGAAAAACTTCGTCTTAACGCCTAAAAATAGCACCCGCATTGTCTTAGATTCATTTAAAACTTTTTTTTTATGGCCGGGTTGAAATGAAATGAACTTTAGATATTAAAGCATCCTTACTGCAATTCTCTGGTGAAAACCATAACAAAATCCGTTAAGCCGTTTCTGACGTTAGCACGCACTAACGCACAGACAAACAGACAAAAATTCAAACAACTATTGTTTTGGGTTCAATTGCGGTAATAAATGCCCCTAATAATAGTTTTTCTGATATATCTTTTATTGACAGACATTGATCAGTCATAATTTTAGTATATGTATAGTATAGTTAAATAAATTATCTAATTTACACAAAAGTTAACGAGATCATTTTACGTGTTGCGAAGTAATTAATAAAGTTGGTAGAATTCGTGCTTGGGTGTACAAACGCTACTCGATTTAGTAATTTCAATCGCAGTTCGTGGGAACACATACTTCAACTGTAAAGCATTGTTAGGAATCGAAGTTCGAGGAGATTGCAAAACATCTGAAATTTAGTTTTTATTTAAAAAATGTCACAGATAAAGGTAGGTATTAAGAATTTATTATCTTTTGAGTTAGCCTACTTATTTGAACTGTTTATACATACAGGTCTCGACATATTACTCAGCTACCTACATTTTTGATGTTGTACATTCATTCTTCATTTCTTGCATCTAATGTGGGTTTGCTGTCTTTCTCGGTACTTTATTTTGGCCATTGTTTCTCCATAGCCGGTGTGATGTGTATCGAGGCCAACATCGTTACAGTCACTCGGGGCGTCTTGCTGGTCTGGCCTGTTATTGGACCAATATCTCACAACGCAAAAAGAGGGGAAAACTTTCACGCAAAGCTCTTTAGTATATTATATTACATGCAATGTGGAATAAATTTATACTGGCAACTATGTGGTGTACAGCAAGCTGAAATGTATTTTTTTCAATTTCACACACGTTTATTGCATAGTCAAAATACATTTGTCCGCCTAGAATGTTCCGTTTCAAAGGCACGCTTAGGATTCAATTACTTTTAGACGTAATTTTCCATTAGGTATTTCCAATAATTGTAACGTCAAACCCATTTGCCTTGAATAAGTTGTATTACCGAATTAGATTTGACTAAACGACAAGTTACCGTACTAAAAGCCCACGCGAAACATAGTTTAAACAACAATTACTAGAGAGTTCAACCACATTGACTATATTCTATTGCCTAAATCAACCAATGATAGGTTATTCACCTCTGAATCGATTTTGTTCGTAGGTATTCACCTTTGTATCGATTTAGTTAGAAGTGTTGCTAAGTTTGGACCTTCATAATTATGGGTGTTGTTTATAGACTATCGGACGCTCTTAATTTTACTTCGTTATCATCATAACTCCCAGTCTGGGTTGAAACTGCGTCTCGTCTCACAACGTGATTGGTAAAGGTGTGAGCAAATAAACCGTCTGATTATCTTCTATCGTCTATCGATCTGACTTCATACAGCTCAGAATTTTTGTGGGGAATTTTCAAGTGTATAGGATTTCTTCACGAAATATTCTTTCACTGAGCACCGAAGTAACGGACAATATTTTTTAACTATTCTATGCATACTTTCGACAATTCTAACCGAATCAAATCGTTCAGATTACACACTTGATGAAATGCTTTTATTAAATTAGTATTTATTTACTTTGCAACAATCCGCAAGCACAATGTATGATGGTATATACTTCTAAACATGCATGAAACCTCCCTCCCTCCCACAAAGCAAAACATGCAATTATGATAAAAGTATGTACCAACACACATACCGTCACCATGCTTTTAATTTCAAGAAGCCTTTAACGTTGCTCCAGTTCCATACGTCACCAGTTAGTAAGTAGATGAACAGTTAACGCTAAAAACTAATCAGAGATAAGGCTGCTTTCTGGAATATTACCGATGCAACATCTGGCACACGGCTAGTAAAAACATAATAATATAAATCAACAGCTTGATTTTAAAATCGATGAGTATGGTTAAAAAATATCTTTAGGTGATTGCGTTCGTGCGGACGCTTTGTTTACGTAGGTCGGTTTATGTCGCCAGTCCACGCGCGGGATGTTGTCCGTGCGATTTCCGTCACATTCCTGTAATGTTTACGCTTTAACATTGTACCGTTATTTATATATTTTCACGTGTTAAACTCAGAGTCAAGGCGTTGTGTTGTTATGCTGCAGATGCAACAGCTAGTTTCAAGTATTTGAATACTTTTCACGATTTATATATTTATGATAGTACTTCTTAATCGATTGGTGTCAGGCGACGAGTATTTAAAACACACGATGTTTCAATTGCGTAATTAAAACAACTTAAATTTTACCTGTTCCTTTCGAGTAGGGGATAATGGTGGCCGTACCGTTTACTGTTAGGTAACCTGATGCCTTAAATTGCCGGCTTATGGAATGGTAATAGTAATCCATTTAACGTAGTAACATTGTTAAAGCCGAATTCGTAAAAACGAAAATCGTTTTTGTATCGAAATTCGATTAGAATTTTAATTCACTAAAATTATATACTAGTGACTTTAAAATTATCTTTGTCGTGTTTTTAGTATGCGTGTGTTTTTGTACACTCAATCATTAATAAAGCTTCGGTGTCATCACACGAATAATGGTATGAATATAATGATAGAGGTCTGCCTGTGTGCGCGCATCACGGAAAAACTACTGGATAGATTTCAGTTAAGTTTTAAGTTTTATTTCTTAGATACTTGGCCGTTGTTTACATAAAAAGAACATGTTGTAATTTCTTGATTTAGTATAAAGCCATTGAAGTTTCAAGAAACAACGTTTTTTATAAGCTCTACGTGTTTAGTGATGTGTGTGTTTTATTTTGGTTTTTCTTCTGCACATAAAATACATTTTTAATATAATAAGCAACGCAGACGAAGTCGCGGGTATCAGCTAGTATCGGATAATCCCATAAATGTTTAGATTGTCAACGATTAAGCGCATTCTATTAAGAATGATTGTAGGTACTGTAATCTCAAGGTATTACTGCGAAACGGTTTCCACTTCCCAATACGATCGGCATACAAGTACAGGTAGCGGATAATTACTGGTTTCTTCGAATCCGGAGTGAAGCGTCCATCGGTACAACGGATGTACAGGAAGACGTGATGTTCATTACGTCTTCTGTTGGGTATATCATTGATCAAAAACATTTGCCGACCGCCAAATTGGAGCTTCAGTCACGATCTGTATTGACAGGTTTCGAAAAATATATTATAACTTTGTCACGACCCGCAATACGCCTGCTTGTTAGTCCTTGATCAAATGTAGCATTTTGTCTGAATTACGAGTAAAAGAAGATTATTCTTTATTAGTAGTAAAAGTTGTCCATTCTATTGGACGACGTAAGCATTTAAATCGAGCCGCCAAACGACTCGTCCTCTTCCGGCTGGGGGCTTGAGAGCCAGTACTTTATTTCGTACCTTCCACTCATTTCCTGGCCGAAAACGCATCGGTGATACGTTTGGTTTTGCTAATGTCCATGGGCGACGGTGACCACTTACCATCGGGTGGTTCGTCTGCTCGTTTGTCGGCTATTATCATTAAAACAAAAAATTCCAAAATAATTAATTATATATTAGATGGATATAAATACACATACAATACAATACAAAACACTGTATTCTAGGTACATATATATATCATACATAATACTAAGGTAAATATAAAAAATACACATAATGTATTCTGACATAATTGCTCTGAGAAAATTGATTATTCAATGATGAAGAAGTAATGAAATTTATTATATTGCTTCTTCATAATTGAAAAATTGTTTTGTTTTTCAAACAAATTATAACGCATCGTGAAATTTTGATGGCATATAACTGAAATGTTTTCGTCGAAAGCACAAATTCCTGGCTAACACGCTGTTACTGCCTTGATGTCTCCTCGTAATTAAATGGCGCAGAAACTTAATCCACCACGCTTCTCCAATGCGAGTATTAAAAGTTTTTATTCCGCTCGAAGATTTCTTACAAGGCGCGAAAAGTAACGACAGTTTAATGTGCCATTTCAAGCATAAAAGCGCTCGTGATATTTTTCCACTAGCGGTCACCCGTTACACTCACGATCTCCCTCGACCTTACTTAACTCTAGTCTCGCTTCCATTGCTGAAAAACATAAGGTTGTAAGCGCTTTAACAAAATTGTTCATAAAGTTAATTATCGTTGACCACAAAAAAGGTTTTTTAGTACTCTACTACATTAATATTTACTCTTTGACGCCAGATATGGTTGCGCCCTAAAACAGCATTCAGCTGGTGCCGTGGTCTCAGTGGTGCGTTTGTGGATCGAGCGCGGCGATCTGTGATAAGCGCGCTTTCCAATCAGGTTTCAATAAAGGCCGGTGCTGTGCCATTTTTATCGAGAGCTTTATTTCTGATTGCACTTGATGCTTGTTTTTTGTTGTTACATTTAGAACACAGTCGAAACCTGCAGTGTTATTAAAAGTCTATAGAATAGAACAAAAGGCGATCTATGAAATTTAAGTTCTTTGTTTCTCTATATATCGAGTTTTAATCAGTTTCGTGACAAATACTAACGTTATTTACTTACCTATATTTATTCCTATTTTCGACGACCTTTATGAAAAGGGATTTCAACAGATGTATCGCGCCCATATATGGTGACTTTTTTCTACCTCGAATTCCTTATAATGATGTAATTCCTTATGATAAATACGAGTTTATGAAATGCGTACATCGTAAATTTTCACACATTTTATTATGTTTTTACTGTAATATAGTCAAGTTCATAAGTGGCAGACATCATTGTTCCTGACACCGACACGATTAAGTCAAAACATAGACTTTAAATAATATGAATGTCAAGGGGATGAGCCGTCTATTAATTATTAGTAAGTGATGTTAAGATGTAAGCTGCGCTATTCTGTGAGGTATCTTTGAACAAGCCTTATGTGTTCTCTACACATTGTCCAAGTAGAAAGTTAAGCGATCAGAGTACAACATCATGCAACTGACACAACCGACCTTACTTCGCCGCAGGGGCAGAGTCCCTCTAGTGACTCGATAAACTGCATCACGACTGCATCCTGATGAATTAAAGATCAACGTTGATGGTCCTGTTGTATCGGTCGACCTTTCGCCAGAGCCATTACCCGCTTGACATAAAAACCTATAAATAATATTTATACCAATTTTGAAAATTCTAGAGAAATCTGACCTTTGGTTGTCTTCGGGAACAATCTCTAGAGTTTTCGTTCATTCAACAACATAATTCATACAGTCAGATTATTTGCACTTGGGTCTCTTGAATTAAAACATAATTAGACAATACTAATCCCGGGTCCGATTTCTGGCCGTGAAATGTTACAGATATTTGTTCTCAGATCTTGATTAATCAGTACTGACTCCAGTCTTTTTTGGGGCCTGGAAAATAATGAGGAAGCTATTCTATCGCTTTATACTTTATGAGGAGTATATTCGACACGTCCGCCCAACGCATCAGTTACCAAAGAATGTCCTTATATATAGATAAATTGGCTAGTCACAAATACCATATTCTAAAAGTTGTTACCGATGTCATTTTATTTCTATTTAATTTTCCGAATGGCACATGCTATTTAAAAAACCCTGCCGGATCCTAACATAGTCTAGGTCCCGAGCAGAATTTTAAATCTACTAATCTATCACTGCTGGAGTCAAGGAACTCTATTTATTTAAAAACATAATATGCTGACAATTCTAAAACGGTATATTTTATGTCGCAAAATAGCTTTAACGGTAATGCTAAATGTCTTATTGCTATAATAGTTACCTGAAGGTTATCTTGGAGGATTTATTTTAATAAAATTAACCTTATACAAATACACACATCCGGTGTAGAGGTCAACCTAGTATAGAATTACATTCTGTAACAGTTGCGAATAAATTATACATACCAAAAGAAAAGTAATGGCCGTTGCATTAATACTATGTGTGTTGTAAGTGCATGCAGAATTATATTTGAATAACGACATGTTTCAAGACGAGCCACGTCAATGTACAGTAGTTAAAAAATTGGACAAAAGTCCATGCAATTCATGATAAATACAAATGATTGGTTTTATTGTAAACTTTAGTTGTGCATAAAGCTTTATAAAATATTTTCGTCAAATTCACTATGGCGATGACGCGACAATTATACCTATATACATATCTCTGTGCTTAAAAATATCAATTAAAAAATTGTTAGTTATGTCTTCAATTAAATTGCCAGACTTAGTTGCTGCTGTGTTTAAAAATTTCAATTAAAAAATTGTTAGTTATGTCTTCAATTAAATTGCCAGACTTAGTTGCTGTCAATATCGGTTGTAATTCATCTCATTATCATCATTAATATAACTCATAATTGTCCCACTGCTGGGCTCGGGCACAATAAGAGAGATTAAGGACATAGTTCGCCACGCTGACCAATTGCAGGTTGGCAAACTTCACACCTAACATTGCAGAGAACTCTCTGGGCAATTTCCTTACGATATTGCCCTACACCAAAACGAGAGATAATTAATTTGTAATACACACGTAATTTGAAAGGTTAGAGATGCGTGCAGGGTTTGAACTTTACTTTACTTTAGTATTACTAGGCTGCCAGTGTAGTTCATAAAATATTAAAAAAGTTATTCTTTGTATAATAATTAATCTGTGACATTGACACAATATTGCACTGGTGGTATTGCTAAGTAATTCTTCTTGATTTGTTTTACCAAACCCAGTTCTTTTGGCTTATAAAGAGACAGACTATTGAGACCTGTTTTACGTTCGTTTCACAATGTGCTGAGGAACAAGACTATGAATGTGTCTCTTGAGTAACCCAAGAAACCTCCGAACCAAACCGCAAAGTCACATAATGCCATGTGACCTCCTTCACGGTCGAAATTTTAATAGTATTTGCTTGCGTGACGTGGCTTGTAATCTGTACTAATATTATAAAGGAGAGTAAACATTTTGCGAATTCTTGTATGCGGAGGGTAATCGCTGGAAACGAGGCACCTATTTGAAAAAAAAATATTTTAAATAGCCGGCAAACGAGCAGACTAGCCACCCGATGGTGTGTGGTCACCGCCTCCCAAGGACATTAGTAACACCAAAGGCATCACTGATGCGTTGTCGACCATGAAAGAAAGTACTTGAAGTGATCATTTACTATTTCAAAGCTGTAGTCTTCCGGATGGTCATAGGTTTGCCGGCAGATAGACTGATTCACAATAAACGTTTAGGTGTATAACATCAAAAAATATATATATAAAATGCGTTATAAAAAATAAGCAACGATTATTCTGGTTGCGATTACTATTTTTGTAAACTTACAAATCAAGTTTTCCGAAGCAATTCGAAGCGAGTTAATAGTGTAAAGATTTTCCGATAAAAAAAAATTAGAAAATAAAGTTCATTATTTTAACGCTTTTTTAATGTCGTTTTCAATAAGACATGCGATAATAAGACAGGTCACATATTTCTCTGTGCGTTTATGGTTCAATTTTTACTTCACTACACACAATTTTAAGTGGCATGTAATCATGAATGACTTATTACGCAACTTGTGCGAGTACGGCCAACAGGTACATTACTCCAGATGGTTTGGAGTGAAAGAGCCAGAGTGCTTACGGCCTCGAGAGAAATTGCATCTAAATACCTTTAATGATGAGGAATTGGGAAGAAATTGCGTGTAAGAACCACGACGTTGAATATAGTCACCTACGCGCCGTTTAGACGTGAATATCGAAAGATCGTTATATTTTTATATACTTTCACATTTTATTTTTTATGTCGTAGAAGCGGTCATACACATTGTCGTATTTTACGCTTTAAATATAACTACGGTTTAAAGATCAGGAGAGTATACAGTGTCATTGCCAGTGAATGTGGGATGTAGCGGTCACAGCAACGCTCCGTGTACGTCCACAAATACTTCTAACACTTACATGATTGATGTTTCAATTTAAAAACTTGTCACGGGAAACACCCGTTCCTTTCATTTAAATGCGCGAGAGCTCGTTAGCCTCACGAAGGGTATTCCAAGGAAGTAATGACGTTCCGTCCGGACAGGTTTGAAACCACTTTTTTAGGAATCGTTTTTTAAGTAACGAACCCGTCACTCATCTGGTTTTAAATGTGGGTCACATCGCTCCACGGTACCAGTTAAACGACTTTTAAAAGGTTTTTAAAACAGTGCAGGCAGGTACGTCTCTCGGAACACCGTCGAGACACTTTATTTCGCATCGCGATTATCTTTTACCGTTGCTTTAATTAGAAAAAGGTTAGGCCTCAAGTAATTGACCTTTTGAACGGTCAACCAGTATGTGTAAAAACAGCTTAGATATTCACACGCTTTCAGCTTAAAAGTTAAAGGTTATTATAACGCGAATGCGGTATTGCTGTTTTGTTGTCGAACAAGACGTGAATTTAGTCGTAATGTCCTCTCCGAAATTATCGCTCCTAAATCTGATTCATACTATACAAAATAGAATCTCATTGAGAGATTTCTATTAAAAATGTTTTAGCGAAGGTTAAAATAAAAAATCAACAATGAAACATAATCCGATCGTAATTTTAAGTACATTCTTTTTTCGGTACACCTTAAACCAATTAATTGTAAAATGAACAATGATTGTAGTTTTAGATCAGAATAACTATTTAGGTATTTTTCACACCATGATTATTGTTTCAGACTACGAGGATCTGCCAACACGAGACCACATGTGGCCGCCAGCGCCCCACGAGATAGACCCTGACATATGGCCACCCCCACCCGACAGAGATCCCAACGTGTGGCCATCGCCCACAAGCGTCGAACATAAGTAAGCACCTTTGTATCAACTTCTCATCCATCCTCATGAAGAAATTCACTGCTGTACGTAGGTGTCGCCTATCTTACACCACTTACGCCATCTTACATCTGCGACCAGTCGATATCCGCGGTCTTCTTCAGGTCATCATTTCACTTAGTCGAGGAGCACATTACACTTGTTTTCTCAAGGCATCATCAGACATCGTCTACCCAAAAGAAACATTCTCTAGGTGTAGCGTAGAGTAGTCTTATTAAGTTGTCCATGACTTTTTTCACTTCTTAGGTCACAGAAAAAGCAAGCTAGTACTAAAAATTACTGCAAAATAATGCAGAATCAAGGTCATACTTATTAGTACAACAAAAACGATATAGTAGTTATTGTCCCTAGTCCGTTGTAACGTTGGCAAGGATAGCCCATTGTGTTGACTTTTGAATGGTCTAAATCCGATTTGGGTTCACAGGTATGATTAATATGGACCGTTTGGCTCAATGAATTTCAAATGACGAAGGACAAAATGAATGCCATTCAGTATATGATAAGCCATGTAATAATTTGTTTTTCTGAACCTATATTGGCATAATACCGTCATGAGGGCAAGGATAATTTTATTGTTGCAAGCGTTTTACCATTCATATTGGTGTGTATGGGTATATAAAAAATTGCAGTCGTCTTCTCCGAGTCCTACGAATAGGATGAGAACTAAGGAAACTTTGATTTGCTACACCAATCCGCACACTGGAACATCGTGCCCCGAATCTCTACAGTTTCGATGTGATGCCCTAACAATCTTATCCAGTCCGCTCATCCTATGTTCTTAGAAACTGAAATTTCGCTTTAATTTTTCAGAGGTCCGCCAGCGATGAAGTCGGCACGTAATAACCCACGCAACAATCGCACAGCAGACCCTAAGAAACCCACCCCCGGAATACGGAACGCCACAACCTCGCAGCGGAAGACATCGGACGTTAAAAACCCTAAGATCAACACGACTAAAGCTCACAGTGGTGAGGTTATTGAAAGCTATATTTCAGTTTCGTCGAAAGACTTGTTTTTTAACCTAGTGTTTTACTATGGTGGTAGATTTATATATGTGTAGCTATGATTGTAGCGTGTGAACTATAAAACATGAAACAAAATAAATTATTGGGTGATTTGAATATAATTTTAATGCACCGCCTACTCTGACCCTCTTTCCCGAAATCATTTAGAAATCTTTAAACACCAGTCACTCCAAACGGCTCTCACAATTGACCGATCTATATGTCTTTGTGAGGCGATTGTATGTAAGGCTTTGTTCTCATGTGGTAATGTGGTCACATTGAAATGCCCTAAAATTATGGCCCATTGGAATGTTTAAAAAATTGAAATAAAAACTGTTTGATAGCTATTACGAAAGGAATGTTTAAAATGTTCTGAAATGTTTTTTAACCTATCGATCCCGACCTGACCTTAATACCTTGAGTTGCAGAGTGTATCTAATCGACATGATACTACCTATAGTGTTAATAGCTGGTATGTTATTAAATGTTTCAGCAAAAACAAAAGAAGTTAATAATAAGGATCACACGAGTAAGGACAAACAAGACAGAGACAACAATAATGGCGACACAGATGATGAGAAGCACAAGGAAGAAGAGAAAAGGTTCGAGCCGCCTTCCGCTGCCGACGGAGACCTAGTCGACATGCTCGGTCAGTACGGCACTCTTAAACAATCAATAGCTGACTCCCAGAACTTCACACTTTTACCCAACATGACGGGAAACGACCACATAAATTTGTAACACGGAGAAGCGAACAAAAAAGTTAACAAATATATTAAATATAAACAAAATTTAATTTTCGTTACTGTTGCAATTTTATTTTACAATAATAAAAATAACAGAGAAACGGGTACGAGAAATTCGTTTTTTTTTATTTTCTGAAAACTATTGCAAAAAATTCACATGCAATTTTGACGGCTTTTGTTGTAAATTACAGAAAGAGACATAGTACAAAAGAATCCCAACATAAGGTGGGACGACATTGCGGACCTGACCGAGGCCAAGCGGCTATTGGAGGAGGCTGTAGTGTTGCCGATGTGGATGCCGGACTTTTTCAAGGTAAGATAAGAGTACATGGACACCTTGAAAGTTAACTGCATCGCATGCGCCTGTTCTTGAACGTGAGAAACCCTGGAGCTGATGATATCACTTCAATACATATGATGGAAGAATTAATGGTCAATTCGAGTGTGAGATGATTAAAGGCTCGCCACTTCCGAAAAAGCTTAACAATGTTGTCAATGTTAACATGTTGTCCAAGTTTCTCAGGAAACTTTGCCACTATTTTGACCGGGCCCGCGACTTTTATGAACTGCAATTTATGATACTTGCAGTCTATCAAATAGGTTACCAACATTTGAACCGGGTTTAGAACGTGCGAGTTTAGCATCTCAGCGAGTGCAACTGTAACCTTGATTTTAAATCGGTCGAGACTATTTGATGATGGTAATCCCGTATTCACCGCGGCGAACATACTCCTCGAGTTCACAAATAACACTCGCACCCAAAACAATCGTTATTCATTTTTATCAGGCTTTTAACAATTTGTCGGTTAAGCCATTGTTTTGTTTTAGGGGTAGGTTTTCCTAAATTTTTTTTAACGTTTTTACTATAAAATCATCAACATTTCTACACGTATCCATTTTCTACTGAACTATATGATAGTTCGTCGGCAGTTTACAAAGTGCACTTCTCGTGGACGATCCAATACTTGCATGTGCATGAAATTTTAATAAGTTCGTCAGGTATCTATAATTTATGGACACAGAGATAAATAATGTTTGCAAAGCACATTTTTAAGTTGTATCTTAGATACTGTTTTATCGTGAACATCAGTTATTATTTTTATACGCCGTAAAGTTTTATTTTTATTTGGTTCACAAATTGAATGTAACACAATAAGAAAGAAAAAAGAATACAAGAACATGTGTGTCCATTCTAATCACAGTGAACACAGCATGCAAAAAAGAACGAGAACATATTAAGTAAGCTTAGCTTAACTAAAATTACAGACTAAGTTAAACTAATTTTATCAATGTATTGCAACACTGCAGAAAAATCATCACAACTTTATACACTGTGTTAATGTGTTAACAGATCCATTATCCGGCATAAAAATTATCCTTCATAATGACCCATAGCACAAGCGTCATCTAAACCTGTTCAGTGATTTCTGTGCAATATGTTTTTAGCGAGACAAACGCACAGACTGAATTCTAAACCGAACGTGTTTCTTTCTATATCAGTGAGCTTACCTTCATCAAAATTAATTAATGACATTCCACTTAAGGACTTAGGAGTAGCATCGCCCTATTACGTGACCGACGTCATTGGGGAGTATTCAAAAGATGTGCCGAGGGGTTTCTTCTCCTTAATGTTAAACTTCTAATCGAAACGGTCGTAGAAGCAGAAAATAACGTGCATAAGTGTACTTACAGAATACCTAAATTATTAAATGTTTTTCAATTTGATTAACTTAAACAACAAAGGACAGAACACACCTTCTTTTACTTTTTATAGTAACAATCTGACAATCGTCCCAGAAAAAAAATCTCAGTCATCAAAAAATATATACATTCTCAGGGTATACGGAGGCCATGGAAGGGGGTGTTGATGGTGGGACCTCCTGGCACAGGCAAAACCATGCTGGCGAAGGCAGTGGCTACCGAGTGCGGCACCACGTTCTTCAATGTCTCCTCGTCGACCCTCACGTCCAAGTATCGCGGCGAGTCCGAGAAGCTTGTCCGGTTGTTGTTTGAAATGGTGAGTTGGTTACATTTACCTCTGGGCTTTTCGTTGACCCTGTCTTTTCCATGACATCGTATTCATTGATGTTCAGTGTTAATTAGAGTCGGTTTGTAGTGGATTTATAGCACCTCTTTGAAATTCATTATCATTAGAAAATTTCAGTGGAAAAAAACATCGAGTCCTGGACTTATGGTCTTTGAGAATAGACCCTGAAATCCAGTAATGAAACAGCCTCTTGTATCGCTTTGTGAATTGAATGTCTGAGATGAATTTTAAAAGACTTAATAAAAACTATGTATGAGAAATAACAAAACTACCATTTTGAATTAATTTTAGCGATTGGGCAACAACAGGCGCACGTGGAAGTTTATGAAGTTTATAAAAATAAATATCTTTTACAACGCGAAATCTTCAAAAATCTTTTAAACGGTTTTGTTGGGAAAATTAAATAAATTTATATCGCGTATAAAATCAAAATGTTATTAAGGTAACTGGTACGATTAAATCGAAGCGTCATAGTTTTTGCGCTAAAGTTCAACAACAACAATATAATGTGTACTGGCGCGGTCGTCGGTGTATTTAAAGATGTATTTTTCTTTATAAATATATATATAAAAACCGAAGTACCTCATTGTAATTTTGAAGCTCATGTCAAAATTTTGTATGACGAAAGGATTATTATTGTTCATTGTATGAGTTTGATATATTGTAATAAATAGCGCCCTATATATCGATGTAGGAGAATAAATCGAGAAGAACTGTGCCCCGTTCTTTCGTGATTATTCATTGTAACAATATGTAGACGCAAATGCACCACAAAAATTTCTTTGGAAAGTGGAAATATCTGTAAAAATTTATATAATATATATATAAATATATATAAGAAAGCAATACGGCCAATACTATTTGTGCTCTCATAAAGTTAATGTAGCAAGACTTTTTAAGAGCATAATAATAATTTTCTTGGAGTGTGTCGTTCATCTATTTATCCGAGTGTCTTTGAAAACTAGTAACTGTTTTTTTTTCACGCGGGTGTTACTATTGAAAGATCTGGTGACAATCGAATCAACTTGCAACATCATATGATTTAATACATTCCTATGTTGTCGTCGAATATCGCTGCCAAGATAACGATTCACAAACCGGCTTGATTTGTCCCCAGGCGCGATTCTACGCGCCGAGCACGATATTCATAGACGAGATCGACTCGCTGTGCTCGCGGCGCGGCTCCGACAGCGAGCACGAGGCATCGCGGCGCGTCAAGAGCGAGCTGCTCGTGCAGATGGACGGGCTGGGGTCCGCCACCGACGAGCCCGCCAAGGTACGACGGCGTGTTGGCGGGCAGGGGGCGCTAGTGCGCTCAGTTTGCGTGCGGAAAGGGAGTGTTCAAGTGGGGCGTCTTTTAATAAACGTAGTCAGTCTTTTGACGGACGACGCACGGAACGGACACGCGCCGGCGCCTGTAGTTGTTTGTGTGCAAGTGTGTGAGTGAGCAAGTGCGTAATAATACCCCATGTCACTAAATGTGAATATAATAAGGACCTTACAGTTAGCGAATACAGCCTGGCCGCATGATGGTAAGTGACCGTCGCTCACAGTCACGTGTAACCAGGGGTGCGGGAGACGCGTCGCTGACCAAGATGGACGCGATAAACTTTATTTCAAACTCAATTGTATCACCTACTGGTAACATCACCAACACCTGCACGGGCGGATACGTCGCAGACCACAACTGTAATGTAAAAAAAATCCACGGTTGATTTTAGAAGGGTAGCGAGCCCTTTATAGAGATAAGCTTAGCGTTGTATTATTATCGTCAGTTTTATAAACTTACTTTAACTAATGACCAGTAGGCAGTGGGCGGGGCCCATTACACGCATTGTTGAACCGGTGTTTGTTGTTTCCACTGACAACTTAAGTACGTGTTTCATTACGTATACGTAGTAGTTCCGGGACACTGACTCTATTGGATCGATACAAATAGAACTCTTTGATATTATCCTTATTTACATGGACGCAGCGGACCCACGACGTCCCGGTTGCTGACGTGGCATGCGTGCTACGGCAAGAGTTATATCACAATCTTGTCTTTTTCTCACGGACTTTCGGATTAGTGTTATATAAATTTTTAAATTTATTATAATAAAAGTTCTTTGAGTATAAGTGATTACTGATTACTCATAAAATCAGCATTTATCTATTGGTTCTCCACTATTGAGTTCTAAAAAGCGTTATATATATTTTTTTTTATTGAAAGTAAGATATGAACTGCGAGATAGATTAGTTTTGAAGAGGCTTAATTCGTCGGGCGTGCGATTTCCGCGTTATTCGTGATTTTAATTTCGTTGTAAATTTTAAGATTGTAAACAAGTTTCATAAAAATTCTAATGCTCCACTGGTAAATTACTTTTTCTATAATTATTGTTAAAGACACTTTAAAATTTCTCATAGTCGATAGTATCAGGCGTTACTCTGCGGAAATTCATTGTTATCAAATTGGTATCAATTTACTTCGTAACAATCCCCAAGCACAATGTATGATTGTATATACTTCTATACATGCATGAAACCTCCCTCCCTCTCACAAAGGAAAACATGCAATTATGACAAAAGTATACACCAACACGTGTTTCGCTCCGAAACAGAGCATAATCACAAGTGGTAACCGCAAAGTCTATGAAAGGGGATTAAATTTGTACGGTTAAACATAGGTTACATTTTTAAATGACTTTCTGGCGACCGGCACTGACTATGGTCGACCGGTTTTGACGCACTGTCAGCTAACTTCACAATAATATATATATAGCGTCATCATCAGAAAATGTTTTGTCATTGAGCAGGTACGTGTGTCCTCGCACAATGACCAAGTTTAAAGCCATACATACAGTTAAATGAACCAGTTGTAAAGCTCAGTTTACACGTAAAGAATAGTATAGATGATCATATTAATGACATGGACGCGTGGAAGTAACTGTGCCGAAACCGGTTCCGCGCAGGTTTAAACTTACTTTGTATTTGCCATGTGTTGTTTTAAAAGATGCGCTGAGGAGTTTCTTTTGCCGTTTCTTCGCTTCATTGTAAGAGTACCTTTTCGAAGCGGTAGTAAAATAGAAATTAAAGTATCAAATTAATTCCGATGCGTATCTAGATGTTGACGTTGTGTATGCGTGCGTGACTTACCGCGTAACGGGCTAGATTTCTAAATTTGAAGCACAGCGTTTGGAATAAATCTGCAGGTGTTTAATGGCCACTGCAACTGGTACAGTATTACCATAGTATATCTATCTACTCATCATTTATTTTGAATGGATTCTGAAGCTTAATTTGTATAAATATTAACTATTTGGTAAAAGGAAGAAACATTTTTTTATTTATAGCAATAATGTGTGATATCCTGACTAATTATGTTGACAAATCTTCACCTCACGTCAATGAAGCGGTCGAGTAAGTGGTAAATGACCTTACAGGTGGTGATGGTGTTAGCAGCGACGAACTTCCCGTGGGACATCGACGAGGCGTTGCGGCGGCGGCTCGAGAAACGCATCTACATCCCGCTGCCGACGCAAGAGGGCAGGGAGGCCTTGCTGCACATCAACCTCAAGGAAGTGAAGCTCGACCCTGAAGTGGATCTGCGGACTATAGCTAAGAAACTCGATGGATACTCCGGCGCGGACATTACTAATGTTTGCAGGTATGATTTCTATGATTTCTTTTGCCGTGTCTTTAAAATAAATACGTTCGCACATTAGGATCACACTGGGATTCCCTGTGTTGCTGATGGTGTGCACCTACTCAAATATGACATCACAAGCACCCATGAATCGAGAACAAACATTTATCTGGGCTTCGAGGACATCACCTTCAAACGACATTAGAACAAAAAATTAAGTGCGTAGCTTCGTCCGATAGTAAATGGTCATCGCTAAAAGATGTCCATAACATCTAAGGTATTACCGATCCGTTGCAGGCCGAGAGGGAAAACAGCTCATTTTTGGCTTTCAATACTGCAACAAAAACTTGAAACTTCTCACGGTTGATCGTAGAACGAGGGTGGTGACTAACCAGGTGTGTAAAGAACCCTATCGCAATGAACGAGCACCGTCAGGTTTAAACTGGGTACAGGTCAATACGTGTTGCTGGACAATTCCAGCATCGCCCACGTGGATTAATTCGTCATAGCCTTGTCTTGCTGAGACAGGGAGCGCTACGGGCAGGAGAGGTTAGCTTGTGCCCAAAAATTTATGTAACCCCTTATAACTTATGTGAGATCAGTGATATTCCTTTGAATAAATTGATTCAACAACCCCGTAGCCCGTCCGCCTACCGAGCAAATGGGCCCTGGACGCATTCCCAGCAAGGCAGACATTTATGTGACAAATAAAAATTTGTTCTCCAGTCAAGGGTGTTTGTGATGTCCCACTTGTGTACGAACGATTAAGGTTATGATGATTTTAAATTTATGTCAATCCTGTACGTACACATTTTAATATGAAAAGGTCACTCATCGTAACTAAATTGTGCTCTAATACGTTCTATGTTCGGTGTCGCTGTTAAATTGGACCAGGATCCATGCAATCGTGTTGAAATATCGTCGTAATAATTCATGTTGTACTAAAAATATCATTTTCATCGAATGACAGTAACTTCTGTAAAATTATTGCTCTGGTACTCGGCTGTTGGAGCTTTTGTACGGTATTTAATGTATTTTATGGATCGCATTCTGTGAAAACTTTATCATGTTTTTGACTCTCGATCACATTCCACAGAGACGCGTCGATGATGTCCATGCGCCGTAAGATCGCTGGGTTGAAACCGGAGCAGATCAAGCAACTTGCCAAGGAGGAATTAGATTTGCCGGTCACCAAACAAGACTTCATGGAGGCGCTCTCCAAGTGCAACAAGTCCGTCTCCAAGGGGGACATCCAGAAGTACCTCACGTGGATGGCCGAGTTCGGATCCTCCTGATTGACGTAGTACCATTAGACTATCTCGTTGAGTGAAAAGTTAATAAAAATAAAATAATCGTGTCAGACACGGTAAACTAATTCATAGTTACAAATTATAAAAAAAAATATGTGGTGAAAACGGTTTGGACGCAAGAATACCATAAAATAATTTGCCTTGTAGTCTTAAGTAAATGGAGCACTGAGACTGTTTCAGTATTGTGGAATGTATGGTGGCATATCGAAATTAATATAAACAAGTACGTCAACAACGGACGGACCTAAACATTCCAATTGGAACGAGTTGTATATAAGGATTTTTTCATTTCTGCTTCATTGTTGTCTGTCCTAAATTGTGATCATATATCAACAAATGGATTCTGTACATCTTGCAGCACAAATAACGCTTTGTACAAGAAAATTACCGCATTGTGTAAAATAACTTAATATTGTACTTCATTTAGTTCCATTCCAACACTACATATTACATTATAACACTTTTATAGATCTGTCATTGCATTTCGTCATTTTATTTATGTGGATACACCGTGATCGTTTGTACTTAAATTAGGTTAAATCGAGATTTATAGCTGTCTAGATATAATTTTATGCCATAACTAATTTATGTGTACTTTTTATAGAATTTTTTATAGATTTTTCAATTATGTTTATGTTATGATTAAAAAATGAAATAAATATAGTCGGCGTGTTATATTCATTCGCTCAATTTAAATTTTAAATAAGGGTCATTAAAATATGTTTACAAAATTGAGTTACGAGTTATCTGGGGGGTCGGAAGTTTCTCAGATTTTATTATTTTGTCTTAAGACAGTACCTATCAGTTTTAACACACATTTTGACATACTAATGTGGTAAAAAAAGTAAATCTATCCTTCCCATTATGGCCAATCTGCTAAAATGGTATATACTTCCATACAACACAATTGTTTTTAAGGCAAACGAAAGTATCTAATAAATCATTTTCTAAATTAAGGTAACGAAACATAACAGCCTCTATTTTATTATAATATTAAATTGCAATCAAAATTTTAAATAAATTATTGTAATTGTTAATAATGAAGATATTTTTGCAACCACATAAGTATAACTCCATTGTAACAAAAACGAATAAATGGTTTTAAATATGAGGTTTGATTTTTATTAGCTTATTAACTTTTAATACAACCTTTTCAAAAATCGTTTAATACCTCATTATAGAGCCTTACTCCTAGTGTCGATCCAACTATGATGGTCGTATGACGAACTTGATGGTCTCTTTTATTTTCCAACATCATAATGACCAGTATTATCAGATATGACGCATCATAGACGCAGTCACTGAATTACAACTAAGTAACAGTTAAGTTAATTATCACCGCTGTTAGAAAAGATATGCGGCTGAACATAAACTTTACGAGTTGCTTTTGTGTATCCTAAGGAAGTAGAATTTATAGACTTTCTGCATTTCAATTTCTATCAATCCATAATACTAAGATAAAAATAATACTACCCCAACGAACTCTAAATATAATGTTTTTCTGAATATTTAAATAAAGGTGACGGAGTGTGTCCTGATGTAGATGCCAGGACTTAGCTAACCTTTAGAGTGGTATAAGTTCCTAATTAAATTACATAATTTTAATCCTACAAATTAAAATATTTGGTGTGTAAGTCGGCAAATGCTGACCGTAATCTGAAATAGTTACGCAATATATATTTATAAATGTGTAGTGGAAATTTCATTATTATAATGGAATTTTTCATGAATGATTTGAAAATCTACATGATTTTTTTTTCAGAATCATTTTAAACCAAAATAAAGCAAGTACTATTGTAAACAACTAAAACTGGTATGTTGGAGGTACCTACCTCTTTTCTTTCCTAGTTTACGGTGTTTATGCCGCACTAAGCTATATATGGAAGATCAATAATACCTACTACGGTAATACGTATTATTAGTTATAAGCAAAAAATAATAAACCATTTTATATTTAGTAATAAATGTAAAATAAACTTTTTATTATTTATTACCTTTGCCACCAAGGTCGCAAACAGTAATTTAAAAACAAAACCATAAATTATGTTATCATCTGTCAAAGTCAAACGTAAACAGATTGTATAAATTTGTAAAAGAATAGCGAGTGTATTTGATTGTAAAGTTAGGATAATAGGTAGAATATTTCGAATTTTTATACCCATTCTTACATTTAATGTTAAAATAATCTTCTGAAATGTAAGTAATTTTAATTTATGATTAACAATTTATGTAAACAATATTATTATTATATAATTTTTTATCTGTGCTATCACAATTTTTGTTGGTAGTACTACCGGTCAATAACAGTATTAATTGATGTCTACTATTTTCCACAAAAAATATCCAAGATAATGTTAGTGGTATAATATACGATAACTATTTTAATTATTAATAACATTTTGATTTCTTCTTCTTTAATGTTTAATAATGTGACAACTTGAATATAGCAACGAAAGTCTTGGCGCCAGCGGAATAAGTCATAGACGGTCAAATCATATATTGTGTTGGTAGTACTGTAGTTACTACGTGGTCGCTATATTACGGAAATGTAAACATGCACAGATAATTTTTGGTTAATTTTATGTATTTGGTGCTTGTATCGCAATATAAAAGAATTATCAATATATTATTTTAATAAAAATATATCTAAAGGTATTTATGTCCCTGTAAAACTATACCTTCCACATTTTTATTTTTCTGTCACCGATGTGAAGATAGGCAAAAGCGTCGACAAGCGCCGTAGATTTTCAAGTCCGCTAATGGCGGACGCTAATAATTTTGGAAGTTTCGTGATTCTATTGTTCTGTTTTTGATTATCATTACGTTTTGCGGGATAAGGAATGAGTTTTGTAATAAGTGATATTGTCCAAAGTGTTAAAAATGTGCAAGTGATATGAAATGTTCCATTCGAACATGACAAAAGCGCCCGCTAGATATGTAACCTTTTCCATAACCTCGTTTACGCCAATGGAGTAGATATGTGATCGATGTGTGTGCTTGGGTGAACGATATTTCGTCAGTTTTGCGTTACATTTAGTGTAAAGTTAAACGGCTTATTAGTGATGGAAGTGTCTGCGTCGCGGTTTTGCAATCCGACGCCCGTTTTCGATGTAACGTAAGCGAGCCGGTCGATCGCCAGAGCAAGCGTAAGCGGGGACGGCCGCCACCAGCCTAACATGGCTGCGACGCAGGCTGAGTCTCAGCGTAGCGAACCGAACGTAGATCAGAATCCTTCGGAACAGCTTAGTGAATCTAGAAACCCTCTGTTACAAAACGGCACCGACAAGACCGTCGGGCGCGTTCCGCCCGATGGCGTCGTGAACACAAAGAGTAAATCGCCGATGTCGGCCGATCCGGGACAGCCGCGCGACGCAGGCGAGGCGCCCGGCCATGACCGGCCCGGCGAGCGGCCGGGTCCGGACCAGTATGGACAATATAGGTACCCGGAGGGCGCGGATCCGTACTATTCGGCACGACCCGGTTTTCCCGGTAAACCTCGGCCACCACCGCAACAACGGTTCTTTCCGGGGCCAGGAGTATCGCAAGCGCCGGGCCCTACGCCAACTCTCAATTCGCTGCTACAGTCGAGCGGAGTGCCGCCGCACCGCTACCCCAACAGTTATGACCAACCACCGGCGGGCTACGGCCCAGCCCCGGGCTGGCCTCCACGGCCCATGCCACCATACAATCCTCAAGGAGCCACTTATAGAAATTCAACGGTGAGTTGCTCTTTTATATGCTTCTGTTAAGAAATTTAAAATAATGTTAATTATCACCTAGTATACAATAAAACTTATTTAGAAAGGTGGTAGGGGCATTGAACTTATTTTGTTGGTGTTATCAATACAATACTTAACAAATTATCACAATGCTAAATATAAGCTGTTTGGCATTGATACAGGTAGTGAATTAAACCTTCCAGTTTGCACTTGATAAACAATACTATCAATCTATCAGTTCTTATCTCTTTCTAAATATATTTTAACTGAGATAAATCAATGTCATTACAATGGCATGATGGTTGCATTGATTTTGAAGAACTTGTTACATTTTATTATTCTTATATGACAAAGTCAAAACAAATTGAATCAACATGCTTGTTACATACTGAAAGTTTAGATTAATATTGAATATTTATCTTAATTTTTCTTATTCTATTGCAAGTGTTTAATGCGAAATGAAAGACAACTTAGTGAAATATATTTAAGGTTAGTATTTCTTGATTTTTATGTTAGTTTTAACTCATTAACATATATTAGTCACATATAGGTCATATTAATATTTTTAAGGCAGCAGGTCTTCTTCAACCCACTTAGGAACTCTTAACTCAACCCACTGAATCTGTCTCAGTTCTCAGGAGTAAAGCACCTATTATTAGTTACTTAAAATCAAGTTCTTGTTATATATGTGTGTTATCTTTTTTTTATGTATCTGAACATATATTGTTATTAACTTTGTTAGTTAGATTAACTAAACTAATACTTTTTATAGTTTTTCATATCTTCCAATAATTTCTAATACATAATGTTTCTAAAATTAAGAGAAGTGTAATTTTCTCTTAACCAAATTCAGGATATACTAGTATGTACAGGACCTAATGATAAAACACATTTGCAGTGGTAAATGTAGTGGTGTAGATAAAAAACTCTAAAAATTATATTTTTAAAATTTGTCTTATTTAATTGTTAGATTACTAACCAATTTTTTGTATTTAGGCTGTTTGTATATTTGAAGAGATTTTATAGTCTATATACCTATCTGTACAATTAACAAAGGTTCAGGCTTGTGTAAGAAATGGCATGATACTTAAATTTAAAAATATATTTTTTTAAATTAAGTCATGATTACTTAATGCACTTTTTTATACAATGACAATCATTTCAATGGCATACAAGACAATAGTTTAGAAATGAAATTGATATATTCATTATATTTGATGTTTGAACTCTAGGATACACTTAGTTTAGATTGTTCCAAGTGTAATAATTGTAAAATCATACTAGAGTTAAACCAAGATAACAAAATATTAAAAAGAGATAATAAAAAAATACAGTACTTAATCAATTTTGAGGCAATGATTAATACATTAATTATATTTTTATCATCAAAATAAATATAGTCACAAAGCTTGGCTTGGGTTCTCTATCAAAAGAAGAGGATAGTTTAAAGTTACCTTTAGTATTTACTATGCTAAACAGTGTGTGTTGGCAGACATCACACAACTTTGATTGACTCACACAACATTATGGAAAAATTATAATTGATTGACTTTTTTTTACAATTCTCTCCTATAATTAAAATAGATTATAATTGATTTCCTATATACATATTACTTGCAATGAGAGGTGTGTGGGTAAGATTCTAACCATATTTCTTCTTGTTTTGGATGAGAGAATAAGTGGATATACACATGCAATAAGTTTTCTACTAAATAAAATTAAATCTTAACTTTCCCCAATAATTAATTTTCAATCTTCAATTTTTTTTATGTAACTTATAACAATTGAGTCGGTAGATCGTCTTTTGGTAAGTGGTAACTGCTACCTATGTACATACAATTTATTTCTTTATTAGCTCATATATATCATAAATAATCATTCATAAATATGTTTATTGATGTTCATAATATGTAATGAGTGCACCATGTTCATCAAAAGCTAAAAGCTGCAGACTAATAGAGAAGATTTTGCTGTGAAATAGAAATATTATATCAATTTTATAACCAGCCTAGTAAAATTGTACTATGTTTATGATATTATTGATATTGAGAAATATAGAATATAAGAAGTATATATTTAAGACTTAGTAACACCTTGTCTATGGCTAATGGCCTTTCCTGGTAGAAGAACAATGGGCACTGTATCACTCAGTTTTATCCAAACGGTATTACCACCCTACTTCTTAAATCTCTAGTTCTGGTTTTGGGTACACTATCAGAGAGCTAGCTATAAACAGGTTGTTTGCATCCCTCTTAGTAACACAACAGTGATACCTTTGGTGCTAAAGATATGCACGAGTGGCAGTGATCATTTACCATCGTCACCATTTACCGTGGTCTTCTGCTTTTTTGTCAATTAGTTACTAAAAAAAAGGAAAATATTCATACTTTGCCAAATAAAAAAGTATAAAATTATAAGCATACAATATCAAATAGAATAGCTTGTAAGTAGCACAGCATGTACAAACTGGGTAGTTACTATAATGCTGATTTTTAGTTACCCCCAGTATTTACAATGGTGGTAATCACCACTTTCTTCTTCTTTCTCAGCTGACAATGTTTTAGTGACCCCTTTGGTGTTATTCATGTCTATGGGCAATGATGACCTTTAAATGGCTCATCTGTTTGTCTGCTCATTTGTTGGCTATTCACATAAATAAAAAGCTTTATCTTTCACATGCATTTACCTGGGATGAAAATTACCCAAGATATTCATAATATAGGTTACAATTATCACCTAAACCTGTTAAAAGAATTCCACCTGACTTCATGTAGAGGTAAACCACAATTAAAAAAACTGTTTTAATCTGTGTATAAATAACAAGGTCTAAGTACCTTAAAATAAAAAAATGTATTTAATAGAGAAATTCGACTCTGTAATACTTTTATTATTAGTTTTTATTATTAGTTTTGATTTCCTTATTTAAACACTTCATTTTGGACATAACTATTATTACCAAACAGCACTGGTTCATTAGGATAACCTGTATGTCTGCCCCATTTCAAAACCTAGTAAGGCGTAAAGTAGTAAAGCGAAATTTTACAGGAGAGCACATAAATGTGAAAAAGGTCAGCCTATGAAAAGTATTCATTTTAGGTAAAAAAAATAGCTATTGGTTTTATAAAATACTAAATAATGAAAACATAGTACTAACAATATTTTAATATATATGTATATTACATACTTTAGGTCCCTTACTAACTTTAATAATTGACACAAGATAATTAGGTTAGGTTAGGTTTTTAATATATCTGCTTTCATGTTAGTTTAAGATGTTGGTGTTTTTGTATTTGGTAGTGACTTCCTAGGTTAATAAGATTATGCAATAAAACGATTTTTGTAAAAAATGTCCCATACTAGGTTTTGAAATGGGACAGCCGTGTAATCTTAGTATATATCAAATTACTTTGCTAGATAATAAATATCCTTAAAAACAAATATTATTCTGATATCCAGTAATTAGTTAAATGTTTGTTTCATGTATATACCATATGACCAGTGCACCCTCATAAAATAATCAATTCTGCTTTTGTTTCTTGATTTATGGACTTTTAATTTGGTTACTTTTATTATTCCAAATAATATTAACCTGTTTTACTCAGGGTTTGGTATATTTAAATAATGAATGATTTATTAACTCACTTTGTGTCTTGTCAATGTAGGTGAAATTTTTAAATTAATATTATATTACTTCTCAATTAGAAAAACCCCAAAAAACTTTATACACAGCTTCCAATGACAGTACCGGAAAATGAAAAATTATTGATTTGAAAATGCAGTATATTAAAAAATCTATAATTTTCTGTTCAGTACTACCAGAGATAACCCCTTACATAAAGACAAACAAATAATTTTACATTAATATGTAAAAAAAAACTAAAAATGAAGTGTTCTTCACAAGCTGACTAATTCAAAAGATTAAAAATATATTTCTTTAGTCTAGTGAATATTTAAATTAAAAATGTTTGTGTTTTCTTTCAATATTCTTCATCAAAATATTAAGGAGGTTGGTGAAAAATCAGGTTATTCATAAACAGTAAAATTTCTACACTAGACATCTAAGATTAGCAATACTAGACAGTATCGATGTTGTTTAGTTCTGTCAGTTGATTGTCATAAGCTGACACAACTCCACAAAGGATTCATTTTTGTGACTATAATAAACAAAAACTCCCAGATGATTGTGTACACACATAATTGCGTTTGAGGATATATTCATAATCCAGACATATCTATAATCAGGGTTCGAGGATATATATCATGATATACATATATGAGTACATGCATGACAAGGATGCCTGGACAAAATTAGTGTCGAAACTAGTTCCGCACAGGTTTAAACTTTTGTAATTACCATATGTTGTTTAAAAGATGTGCTGAGGAGTTTCTTTCGCCGTTTCTTCTCCTAATTGTCAAAAGTGGTAGAAGTAAAAAATGACGTTCATAAGTGTATTTACTGAATACCTATACGATTAAATAATTTTGAATTGAATTGAATATATCAATTATAAATTCATTTGAAAATAACACTGAAATAGTAAAATCATAATTGTAAACTTCACTATTATGATTGATGCACAAACAATAATAATATTGGCCGAAAACTGTAGGTAGTGAGAAAAGAGATCTCATCCCTACTCCGCACTGTTTACTGGGTCAGAAGTAACACCGGTAGACGCTTGGCAGAGATAACTGATGAATTGATAATAAATCAGTTATCGACCTGGGTTGAAAATTATTGAATTACTAATATCGCTATTAAAAAATAGGGGTTGATGGTAGAAGGGTGAAAATTTAGGGTTGTATGTATTTTTTATTGCCACATCATATTTTTCTAGATCTCTTTTCTCACTACCTACAGTTTTCGGCCATTATTATTATTGTTTGTGCATCAATCGTAATAGTGACGTTCACAATTATCATATAGTGGCATGCTCTCCAGTGGGCAAACCATCCAGTTTGTTTGTGTTAGCTAAAGATGGGATAACAAAAAATATTGTACACTATTGCGTTAAGGGATCGAAATTGTTTTTTTTTAGTAAAATTATTGTAATTAACGATATATATAATTAATAATTTATATGGCAAAATAACGTTTGCCGGGTCAGTTAGTTTTCTATATTAGATGTAATATATGTTATTTTAGTTGATATTGCCTGATCTAGAAGATGTTATGTTTTGGTTTCATTTGTCTGATTTGAAGTACCTGAATAAATAAAACATTAAAAACATTTTAGTTTTCCTTTGAAATAATTTATTATGTTTATTTAACACATATGCAAATGGTATACATAAATAATACAATAAAATAATAATATGGCTTTCATACAAAATGTATATATATCAAACTTTTGATATATATGGGATATATATCATAAATATCCGATATTTTGATATTTATAACCAATATCGGATGTTTTCGAACCCTGTCCATAATAAACAAAAACTCCCAGATGAATGTGTACACACATAATTCCATTTGAGGATTCCCTGTATCACAGTTGACATTGAAGACACCACAAAAAAAAAAATGATACATTGAAGACCCCACAAAAAACCAGGACATTTATAGTATTATACAGGATGACTGGAAATATGTCGACTATCCATCCATTAGCGGGATGTGGGGGGGTCAATTGCAACCAAATTGCCTCTTATGACCCCTTTCCAAGTATAAACCATTGTTGAGTAATCCAATATTTTAAATTTTTATGCATATCCATAAAATACTATTTTATTATTATAATCTGGTTTCTGACACTTTATTACATAATAATCAACCATTAGACGGTAAATATTTTCAACAATTTTTCATACTTCAATCAGGCATTTCAACTAAAATACTCTAATTCCGCAAAAACGCAGAAGAACTTTATCTGTAGAATATTTAAAAATAATGTCAACTATCTAATGAGATAAAATAAGATACTAGAAATTGAAAATTGGTTATACAGATTGAACAGGTTGAATGATTTGTAAGAACACCTTACCCAAGTAAGCCATTATTCAAATATTTATTTACATTACTTACTATACTTTTTCCTGTCATAAATTTGTAACATCCATTACGGATTACCTGTATTTTGTCTGTTTCAAATTCTAGCTTCCAAAGTAGCGGTAGCTGCTCTATATAATAAGCCATATTCTACAAAAATAAACCGAATTTATAAAGTATAAATCAATGCAGTTTAGTCATGTTACAAAATAAATGTATAGTTTTGAAGTAACTCTATACATAAAAGCTACATAAGGTTGTTGTTATCAAAACTTTCAAAAAGTTGCGGCTATTATGCGCTTGTTGTGCTCTCGGGTTTTACGACACGGAGGGACGAAAGTCGGGACTTCAAAAATAAAAAGCCAAAGTTCGATCAACTATTCGCCGTCACAGCATGTCGGTTATTCGGCGGGGAAAGAAAAAAACATCGTCGAGGAATAACAAAGCTGGCACAGCGTTGTTAGCGGATATAAAAACGAAAGCGCCGGCGATAGTGAAAGTTTGATGTGTAGGCAAATATTACTCGCTTCCAGGCGGAGATTTGTGCGTTCGTCTCTCGGCTCCAAAACGGGGTAAAAGCAACCGCAACGCGGGGCTTTGGCGTCATTTCGCCGCTTCCACTTTCCGCAAATACATTATGTAGAGGCGGCGGCGGTGGAACGTGTATTTGACGGAATCAACGTGAATGGAACTCGACATCTGACATGTGTATCTATCTACAGCGAATTTGAAAGAGCTCGCGTTTTCCTACCAACCGAATACGGCGCGACCCCGCCTTTGAACGTCTGTTTTTCACATTGTATAACAATTTTGAAATGTCGGGCAATAAATGGAATCTTTTATGTGGCTTTACGTACGTCAGTTTTGACATCCATATTACATATTGCGGTAAAAGCCGCATAGACGAACTGCCTAGAATACGAGTACATGTGAACGATTATTTCGGCGTTGGAGGATACGAGTAATACGCAAGCAAAACTCACGTGGTTAATTATATTTTAAGGTTTTGAGGGTAGCGTAAAAAGGAATGGGAGTGACACAGAATTTTGACATTTGGTATGCTTTAAATGTAAACCTATTTAGATAAAAGTATAAATTGATTTAAAGTGGTCATAGTTGTAATATACGGATGAATGAATTATATGATTATTTATAACTCCACATTTTACCGGTCTTAACATTAATTAATATACCGATAATAATTAGGCCGAGAGAACTATACATAAAACATGTAATATATGAGGACAATATAAAAACGTAACACGTTAAGTAAAATTACTGCACTTGGTCCTTTGGTGCATTACAACGTTTAGATCCTAGCGCGGCGGCTGTTGCCTTTTCGCGGCGTGCTGCCATAAAACAATGCATCGAACACGTGCATGTTTACACTTTAGAGTTCACATTCAAGGTCGTACGCATTTGTAAGGATGTACCTGTGTAGGCAGGCCGGTGAACAAATACCGGTTACGTAACGTTGTCCCACTTCCCACGATGCGGTTGGTCTTCCGCCCGTCAAGGCTCTTTGCAATTAATCGACTCGTTGGAGAGCGCTTTTCGACTCGAGTGTCGACTTCCCAAATTGCTGTCTCTCCGGGACTGTACCGGTGAGAGTGGATTGTTCGGTACAATCCGTATTTACGTTTAGCAATTTCGTATGCTTTTATTGTTGTTGTATTGTGTTGGTCGTGTCGATACAAAATATTTTGTACTAAAAGTACTACATGCGCGTAAACGGTGCTTGTGTTTACACAAACATTTCGTGGCGGTTGGTTGATAGGTCGATGTGAGTATTATACGTATAGTAATAGTCTGTTCTAGCGAAATGAGTGTAGATAATGTTATGGATTACAATGTGATTTTCACTATTCGAATACTTACAATATGTATATTTTATTGGCATGTATCGTGGCTAGGACCAAAATGACATCTAATATTGGAATTTTGAAATCCAAGAGAATTCATACAACATTCCTGTTAGCAACATAATCGAGATTTAATATTATTTGGTTGATATCCACACTTGAAGATGGACAATGAACTAGCGGTGTTTCAAAAATTTTACTTCGTATAAGAAAATTTACTTTTACAGTCTAGAGATAACTGACGACGGTCGGCTCGGTAGAGTAGGTTGGAGTATTTAAATAAATATATATCTAAAATTCATAACAATATGAACAGTATGGATCACAAAGATGGATAATGAGATTATTGCTCCGAATGAGCACCTCAGTGTGAGCGCCGTCTGCGGGCGTATCTCTGCTAGAATCATAAAACACGATCGCAATCAAAAGCAGTCATTGTCGTCGAAATCGTTATGACGTTACGCTGATTATTTATGAATGGCTCAAATAAACAAGTGTTGTGGAGTAGTCATTTATCTCGGCATGTTGTTTACCCACAATCGTGTTAGATAGTTGTCGATAAGGAGACACGTGGTCGTGGGGTCGTCGACCCGACATACTCGTGCTCGCCGACAGCTCGGTAATAATAATAAAATGTTTCCGTGCGACTGGTTCAAGGGCGAGCCGCTGATATCGGCGCCCGCTATATTTAGATTTAGCTTTGTGATGTGGATTTACAGTATGAATTTGTTGAGACGTCTCACGTCTTTCGAACGCTTTCTGTGAAAACTTGTCTGATCTTATATCGTTTCTGCGGCTCGTGTCAATGTCGAGTCTCGACGTCTATGTGACGAGACAGGGACGAGACTGTCGTCCGTGGGTCAGGTGGTCGGACGTGATTGGAACGACAGAGTTACACTATATAGTATTGGACTAGTCAGGTAAACAATATATGTGATTATCTATTAGCGCGTTAGCCGACGATCGATATCTATTCTCTGTACGTATTTAGGGCGGTACGTGGTGCTGTGCGTAGTGCAGCCCGAGTAAATTTCGCTCTCACTTTCGTATCGCAATAGCGGCGGTGTGTACATGAAAACGAGATGAATGGCTCGACTGAGACCGTTCATTCTGAGTCCGTGATGTGGATTTCGTAAAATCAATGCGAGCCGTCTCGGAGCCTCGTGCCGTCCGATAATCATGTCATTGTGTTGTGTTTGGATAATGGGCCCGGCCTCGATCGTTTACAAGTACAGCATTGGGTTGTTGACCGTTTAAGTGCCAACTATTCAAATTTTCACTGGGAATATGGCATTGTTTTCATTCGAAATGTATGACTGAAATCTAATGTTCTGGATGTTCCCGAGTAACGAGTGTAAGTTTTTTTTCGACATAAAACATTTATTTCTTGCATTTTGGACTTTGGTTTTATACCGGACGTGTTTGCAGTCATAGTAAATATCGATTGTCGTCAATCGTAGTCCACCGTCGGACACGTATTTCCGCATATACTCACAGATATAATAGAACACATCTGTTCAAACATTGTAATAATAATTGTGAGCGGTAAATACTTACATTAAAATGAACGTCACGCCTATCTCGTCGCCCGGAGAGGAGACGACAACCTTGCATCGCGGCGACTTGTATTGGCGAACAAAAACGTCACTCGTCACGCGGCTTGCATTCATTCATACAGTATGTTGTAATAGGGTCGTTAAACCGCGGTGACGTCACGTAATTGCCGGCCCCCTTCGCCCGCCGCTGGTTGAAATCAAAACGTCGGATTAATAACAAGGGAAACCTGTGTAGGTCAAGCCCGTTATCACCGTAACACTGACGCGGGTCACGTGCGCGGACGTCCTGCCTGCCCGCCTTGATAATGTATTATGCGTACATATGAATTACATCTTACAGAAAATTACTTGGACTGTGAACACAATTGTGTAAGTAATTAGTTAATACGTGCCCGCTTTTGTGGCTAGATTCAAGTTCCAGGGTATCGGCTTAGCGATGGAAGACGATTTAGACCAGTGTTACCCTTGATTTATCTACTTGTTTCGAATCATATGATATTTTCATTTGTAACTTTTATCTCTATATTTGCCCTTGGTCAAAATGGTTAGATCGATAGTCGTGTCTTCGATCGGTCAATTCAATCTTTAACTATCCGTCGATTTGAAGTGTCAAGTAACCAGCACGCGGCTAAAAAACACATTAGTACTAAGTCCTAACGAAAATATTCGTATTCTTAAATTCGAAAGTAAATCCCTGTAACTATATTCCCTATACGAATTTTTATCGCAAATACGTTGATAAACCTATAGCCTTCCCAGCATCGGACAGATATCAGTTACAAAAAGCTATTTAACTAGCATTCATTGCAACAAGTGTGACGTAACTTACATCGATAAATGTATATGAATGTAAGAGGGGGCCATTGCCAAGGACTTCGCTCTCGCAGTCGGAAAGGTAAATGACTCATGAATACATACATTCCAACATAGTTCTATAATCTACGCAAGTGTTTAAGTCATGAGGTGTTAATTCGTAAATAGCCCGATGTAATAATGTTGTGTTTACGTTCGGGACGAAGGTCACAATGGTCCGGAGAGGTGTCCGCGTGGTTTTGGCGGCTCGTTGCTTTCATTATAGGTTGTTAGTGTACAGATAATACCGGTAGAGATGTGGGGAAACTGCAACAATGAATTTGTATTATGTTCTCCGTTAAATAAGGAGTGATAACACTGTTTTTGAACGTTGATCTCCCGCACGGTGGGCTCCTAGTCTAAATATTGTAAGCGTGTCTAATTTTTCAAAGTTATATACATATTATATATATTTTATGACACTATCCCCAGTGTTATCTGCCAACCCGGACGTGGTAAGCCTATGGTCTATACATTGTGAGTCCAGCCATCTGTTGTGATAACGATTGTATTCTATAAACGTTCTTATTCTAGTCGTAACTAATTTAAAGAGAACCTCCAGTTAAAACAAATTAAAAAAAAAACCAGCTCCTCGAAATTAAAATGTATCCCGCTATTTACGTTACGTCCACATTTTGAAATACATATTTTCCAACGGTTCAGTTGTTGTAACGTCGCGTTTGTTATTCAATCATGGTATTTTCATGTTAGATTTCCTTCTCTACGCAGCGTCTTTAATTTCATTAATTATGTAGTCCTCGTGTTTGATCGGCTACGAATGAACAATGATAAAATATTAATACCTAGAACTCGATTTCAAGCCGGAAGGCGAACCATCAGAGAAGTAATAGACGTCCTCTTGGTAAATACCCAGCCGCATAATATATGCATGTATTAAGACATATATGTCCTGTGGTAAATACGTGGTCGATGACATGGTTTTAAAATGTGTAGTTGAATAAAACAGCAAAATAAAGGTCCGCTTAATAATGTCAGTGAGCGCCGTTTACGTTTCTATGTCAATGATTTTTGGTGCCAAAGTATAGCTGTGGTTACGCTAAATCATGAGATACTTTATATTTCGATCCCATACATTCTAATTCTGTTCTACGCTTAATGGGACCCTAATCAATGGTTGTGCAGCAGACATTAGCCAGATTAACGCCTGTGTGTCCCGAAGGGTGTCCTAAGTGATGCTTTTTACTTGACTTTAATGAATGACTTATTACAAACCAGAACCGTTTGATGCTATGTGAAATGCTATGTGCGCTCAACGGCAAATAATATACAAGTGTCCCATTGCGGTGAAAGACAGACAGGGCTTTCGGGAGAGTGCACTAGGTTTTGAATCTGTTAATATTGTCGAAGTCGATCTCGTCTTGTTTATGGTTACGGGATGTGTGCTAATTACCACTGAAAATGTATGTTTCTATGGGCTTGATTTGAGTGCAGTAAGTTCGATACTGGAATCATCTAATAAATAAAATCAAACTTACTGAATGTTGACTGTATAAAAATCTTATTATGTAGCGGGTACTCGCGATATGTATCGTGAGTACCCGCTACGTAATAAAATGTATAAATTCCGCAATGACATTAGTTTAAAAGCATATGTTTAGAAATCGGAACAGGAAGCGAAAAATACTTATCTCTAGCTATTGATTGAATGTCAAATATAATGTACATACATTTTTGCTCTATAGAGCCAGTATCAGAAGTAAATGTGCAAAATCAGAGTTCTAAATAGTAGTGAATGTATTAAATCTATGTATACGCAATGAAAGCGCAGTTTCATGAAACTAAAATTTTACTTTAAGTCTCACTAAAGATTTATTTCACGATCATTTATTTTTGTTGTACGAGTGCTGGGCGGCGGAATTGTCTTTTCATTTGAACATGATGTATTTTTGATGCTGACTGTACCACCACATCCACCGAACCGTCTACGTTTCTTTAATCCGCGGCATGTCTTTGTACATAACGGGGCGTGCGTCTATACATTGAAGCATATCTACATTAAAAGGTCACGACCGACACTCTTATGTACTCCAGATAGCATGTACCTAAAGGGAGTTCTTTATTGAACCGTCTTGGGTGGAATGGAAAGGGGTCGCTTTATTAGGTCAGTAACACTTGTAATCCGTTTGTTTACACTTGTTGCGTGTGTGTATGACGATCAGATTGGGATCACGGTATGAAGGCTGATACGATTCTGTTCGAACCTGATTTTCCGTTCACGCAGCCACTTTTGGTTTAACGGTTTAGGACTTTAATTGCCGGGTAAAAAATCGCAACACATCATCTCTGCAGTATATACGTATGTGTTGAATTATTGCAAATTACGTATGTGTAAAGCTTTTTTCCTATTCGATTACCCTAGAGGGAACTATTAGGTAACCTTTAATAAAATTTAGAAAATTAATATATTTGATACAGTCATTATAGCTTTTAAGTTCTGAAAAGCCGATCCATTTTCAAAATCATATTAAAGTTTAGGTATTAGTAAATACATTAATTAATTACAGGGAGCTATCGGACAGATTACAAAAGACAAATTTCATTTGATTTGGTACGAAACAGCTCCAAAGCTTTAGCCATTTTTTAGATCGTGCCGTAGTGCAACCATTGTATCACAAAGTAGGGTTATTAGCAAATTGTAATATCACACGCAAACTTCGTAGCAAGCAACGTACACGTACTATGAAGTGTCTAACGTTAAACTGTCGGAAATATACATGTACTTGATTAAAGATTGTTAATGTTTATTAAACAGATCTAATAAGATCTTAGTGCAGGCCACCTGTTGCGCAACGGCGCAGCACCCAGTCACTTCGAGCTTGACATTCACGGGGCTCATGACGGCGTAGACCAAAATAACACGCCGTAACCGACCGCATAACACGACGTAATGCTCTCACTATTTATAGAACCTTATAATTAAATACACCGACATCCATTCGTATTTACTTTCCGTTCGCTAGTCACTAACTCGCCGACTGACTGAGACGCGAATGCGTGCGTTTGCTTCGTTTTTAGTTGCTTTCGAGTGATAGCTGCCGTATGATATGATGTATAAACAATGACGTATGGAGTCAAAAGATGTAGTAGTACTACATCAATACAATTATATACTTGTTCCAAGCTATGATTGAGAATTTAATGAAACTATTGCAAATCATAACAATTCCAAATTGGATTAATAATGGTAGGCTCAAATTTTTATAATTTTAGTATATACTGCCATATACTCCACTTTGAAGGCCTAATTGGAATATGGAATATGTATGTCTTATGGTAATTTTTATTGAAACTATAGGGACAGAACGTAAGGTAAGCAGTTTATGAATGCAAGAATAACATATGGCAGGGAAAATAAAGGTTAATTTTTCCTTTTCATATTGTTTTTGATCGTGAATCATTTGGTATTGATAGAGTACACATTGTGGTGTACCTTGCATTTCATTACTTTCCAACTATAGTATTTCAATTTGTTGCATGTGTAGCTATACGAATATTATAAAGAGGGTACCTACAAATATGCGGAAAGTTATATCCGGAAACTTCTTTTACCATTTGAAAGGTACATGATTCTAGATGGTCATAGGATATTGTATTGTGTGTGCGTGTGTGTGTATGTGTCTAATTGTTCAACACGAAGTCGGAATGGGCCTCTTGTTCAACATAAGCTTATATTTGTAAATACTATTAGTAGGATAGATAGGTTCGACCTCACGTGGCATCACTTGTAGTCTTACCATTTTTTTAATATTATAAGCGCAATTAACTTATTGGCAAAATTTAATTTGTAATAATGAATTAATGAACATTGGCATCTAAATTTAACTGAATTGGAACAACTCATTTAATTTTGTAAGTTTTTGGTCCTGCTTCTCGGCAAAATTTGCAGACTACATCTGACACTAGGAGGTTTTACCTCGTACAAAGCAAATCTTTAAACTTGGACTATCTAAACTTTGGTTAATGACTATGATAGTATTGTAATTATGTTCTAGGCAGGCGCCATTTTAACAGACTTAAAAAAAGGAGGTTCTCAATTCGTTTGTCTTTTTTAGGTTTTTTTACCCAAAACTCCGTCATTTAATAACCGATTGGGAAAATTCATTTTTTTTTTTCAATACATCACCTTTTGTGGTCCCACTCAAATTTGAATAAAATACCACCCAGGGTTCTTCAAATTGAAATTGATTTTTTTTGTTAAAATATTATTTGTCACACTCTGGGGTAGGCCGATCGTCAATTTAGTAATTATATAAAATGGCGCTCTGAAAAATAACATTTCATCGGCTTCAGTACTCTAAATCGCAGTAACATTACGTTATTGTAACGTGCCCTGTGCTCTCATCCTGTGTGGGTAGATCGTAGTATCCGAGTTTCATTGACGTTGAAAGGATCGTAAGAATTATGGACGAAGTAATAAAAGCGGTGTATACATATACGTATAGCCGTGGAACACCGCTTTAGTAGCACGTGTCGCGTCGTCGGAAGTCGGAACAGATGACTCTGATGAATACGGTTTACGTCCCATTGTTGATACACAAACAAGTACAAAAAGTAAACCGGTCAGCGGGCCTTTTATCGTCTCTCGCAAGAGTTCGTTGAAATAAAGTAATAATAATAATAACAGTCAATCCCATCACGTTCATTTTCTCTTTTTCACGCAACAATGCAGTTATGGCTCGGGCTTTTTTTGTAGATACGCAAAGGGATAGCCCGACGGCGTTTAATATGTAAAGGAAGGCAAGGTTACACTCACACAGGCGCACATCGCGTGTAGTGTAGTGTAAAGTGTGCTTGTGGTGAAGGGAATCCCCAACTTTTTACAAACACATTCAGTTATGTAATGTTTGCTCGTATCCGCCAGCGCACACGGACTGCTACTGTTGTTTGTACGAATGCCGATATAATACATACATTACCGGCCTCTTGTATTAGTCATAGGTCATTAACATTTCTGTTACACTGTGTTTACTTTTAGTACATTTAATATAGCCGTGGCGTCCTTGACGTGTGTGATATATATTCAGCTCGTCGCAGAGTAGTCGCTCTGCTTCCGTGTTTTTTGTTGCACGTGTTTAATGTTACGTACTCGGTTTACGTAATTCCATACTCGGAATATTAAATGCATGGAAATTGGTAACGGAGTTTCGAACATAAAAAAAGATATTAAACTAAGCTTGAACATTTATCTTATTCAATACTTCTACAGACAGTTAGCGTTGCTGATTTATAATTTGCGAGATCGTGGCTGTTCACCAATATTACACACTTAGTACGAATTAAGAATGGAACGTAGCTTCGAGTTGATGACGATTGGGACCGTATCGTGTTTGTGCCCTTAGTGATACAAAATTGCTCATAAAACTTCCTTCTGGTAGGATAACTCATCCAACTACCGACCATACGTGCGGTACTTAGCTGCGCCGCCCAATCAAGATGGACACAGACTGCCAGAGAAATGAGCAACAGCTGATACGTGTATATTTATAACTATTATTACTTGCATCGGCGAAAGAAAACATTACAGATGTTAATGAGGTTTATGAGATTTCTTGATATGGTTTTGTTTTGGTTACGGATTTGAAATATTTAATAAATATATATCTAACAGCTCGAGTTACGGATGTTAGAATTTGCACAGAAAAATTATGAAGATTTCCGCTCCCATCTTACCTGGTAACATGTCAACGATGGTCGCGGTGACCATATATGCAAGTGACCCTTTTGACCGTTTGTAGTCAACAAATTGACAAAAAATATTGACTGAATTCCACACACTACACAAGAACGTAAGCAATTGATAATATGCAAATACATAAAATCTATCAAAATTTTCTATGTCGATTCTACAGCATTCAATCACAAAACGTTATGTTCAATTCCTTCCCTAACCGAAATTGTTCAATACACATAAATGGAATCTATTTAAGTTTTAAATATATTTTATCCCTAGAAAATATCACGAGGGATCCAGCGTTCCTGCATGCCGTGTCCTGCATAACTATGTGTTTCTTTAATATCATTTGATCAGCGTTCCCAAAATGTGGACGATATTACATGTATTTGAAATGAAACAGATACTCACTATTTTATATTAATTTTATCCACTTAAATATATCATGATCGCGACGAGACTGATGGTAGGAAGAAACTTGACAGAAGGTAAAGACAGATGAACCTGTCATCTTTTCGTATCATTAGTTTTATTTCTTTAGTAGAACCGTGTCACGGTACACGATAATAATAATGATATATTGACCCACGATATTAATAAAGTTGATTAGGAATCTTCGGCAAGATTCAGAATCACAGAATGTGATTATTGAGAAACTCAAGTTTGTCATCAATGCTTACTAAAGTGTTTAAGATATGCCAAGATGCTGAAATTAATAAAATAACTTTGTCATTACAACTCATGGTGAGGTAGAGTTGACGACCCTTTCTACAGGAAATATAGATCTAACTACTGGAGATGCAGATATAAAGTAGCCTTATAAAAGAAAGTAACACTCACCTGTTACATCATTATTGTCTGTTTAAATTATTATCCAGTTTTCTCTGCAGATAGATATACAGGTTAAATTTAAAGTTGGGCGATGTTGGAACCTTTTTGTATATATGGAAATACCTAAGGGGCGTGAACTTACCACTGTGTGAAATACGTGTCACTAGTCTCACCAATCATCTCCTGCTTTAACAAAAAATAATTTAAAATATAATATTGGGCACATAAAACGATCGACAACCCTAAATTAAGCAAACTCATAACTTTAATATCCTTAGTAAACATACAGGCCGGTGTATATATATGTGTATATATATATATATATATATATATATATATATATATATATATATATATATATA
>PDGT01000022.1:3480386-3516029 GCA_003671415.1 Megathymus violae
ATATATGAACCAAGTGCAAAATTGGGTTAATGTTGTTTAGGCCGTTGATAATGACATAATAGCTAGTACGTTGAAGTGGGCGAGTGCGTTGCGCGGCTGCGTCGGAATCCGGTCGAATTCCTAACGGCGTCGCTCTTGCACTGTCCTGTTTAATGTAATAAAGACGGCACTTCGGGTAAATACGATGGGAGTGTTTGTACATTTACGCGTTGGTCTACCGGCTGTAAAGAGAGCAGTCTTATAAAATAAAATGGATTGAGAGTGGCTAAAGAGGTAGAGGAAGGCCAAAGAAGCGATGGATGGATTGTGTGAAGGATGATATGGCTAGAGTGGAAGTTACTAGTGTGACGACGGCTGATAGAGAAGTATGGAAGAAAAATACATGCTGCGCCGACCACAAATAAAATTGGGATGAGGGCAGGGGGATGATGGATTGAGAGTGCGCGTGCTTAGTGAAACTTTTGACAAGAAGACCGTATTTCAACAGGTTATTTGTTACAAGTACGAGCTTGGATTAACAAAAAGTTCGCGGAATGGACGGATAGCGAGGGGTGTGGGGAGTCACTGCATTTGTTGCACTCATTATGAGTATACTATAGTGTATATATCAAGTTTGAATTAGTTTGTGTCATTAAACGTTATTATCGATTTTTAACTCATTCTGGAGGATAATAACGTCTATGAAGAAAATTTTATCTCGTGCCATCATTAAATTCCCGATAAAGCAAAGAAAGCCACCACTAAACATACTGAGTGAGATGTCATCCGTTTACGGGGACTTGCCATGTTAAAAACCGTGACTTGCAAGGGACCCAATCTTAACAGGGCTCGGAACATTGTTGACAAAATTTCGATGATTCCCGGTTAAAGAAGAAGCAAATCACTGAAATGGTTGGAGTACCTCTTACAATCTTTTTGAATATTCTCCATGAGATTGGGTTGTCAAAAGCCAGTGCAAGATGGGTTTCAATGTCTACGCTACTGCAATAACGTCGGCGTGTAGTGTTGGCGCGAGTTTTTGGACCTCTGTAGAGAAAACCGGACGAGGTTTCGAGCCAGATTGTTACCATAATTTTCTTCATCATTATCATTTACCATCATCTTGGGTTCATCATTATGAGCCTCAGTCCAAACAAGAGTCGATACAGTGATATAAATAGGGTACATTAGTTAGTTTAAATTGTCACTATCGGCCAGAAAGGCAGTGGCGCCCGTTTTATGGGTATCATAAGTTAGTTTCACACCCTAAAATAGAATATAATATCATTAATTCATTTTATTTAGTATTCAAGGTATAAGTACAAGGTATAGGTACAAGTAACTATTTTAACAAAAAAAAACCGACATCAATTTGAAGTAGTTGAATATAGAAGAGAGCGAATAGGCTATTATAAGTTAGTGCGTTCAACACCTTAGACTTCAACATCACTCACCATCAGGTGGGATTGTTGCCAAGCATTTACTTATTTTATGTAAAAAAAATCTTGGGTTCAACTTCTATTTTTACCCTTAGGTGTATTTTTCCTTCAAATTTAAGTGGGACAAAACGTGAAGTATATCCTCTTAAACAAAATAGGAATTTCCCAAATTGGTTTATATTATAAATGACGGAGTTCTGAGGTAACAAACATAAAAAATATAAACGAATTGAGAACCTCCTTCCTTCTTCTAAGTCTGTTAAAAGGTATCTTGACACCAGAAACTAACAACATCGATGTGAAGGGCCACTGCCAATTGAATACGACAAGGAATGATAGTCTGTGTTGAAAGCATCGACATTTTTGATTGATAGAAACACGGCAAGCAGTATTTAGCAGAACAATACACTTCACACATTCGCAGTATAAACTTGTGGGTACGATAAGTGGTATTTACTATTTAGTACCCAAAGAATCTTGGGTACAACATGTCTTGCGTTACTCTTATATGATATTCTTTTGACTCATTTATTTGCTTTTATACTATTTAGATATTAGAATAGATTATACCTACGTAATATTAACTATTAATAATTATTCAACCCGAAGTCGAAGCGGACCGCTAGTATGAGATATGTTGTTTGTGACCGAGCGATATTGATATTACATATTGTTATCTGATGTTTGAAATGTAAGACCAATCGTTATGGGTTATCGGGAAAAAAATTCGACATAGAAATTAATTTTGTACCGTTTGATATCACAGTAGTCCAATAGACCTACAGGGTAAAATTTATAATATTACCTACGATCATACGGGAAATGTACTCCATTTCGAAGCTTTGAAACTTTAGAATATACTCATATAAAAGACATTACTACTGCAATGTTACTGAATCATACCAAACCGTAAACCTAACTTTATAAGGAGTTCAAGTTTGCCACAGAGAAGACATTTTCACAAACAATTTGTAACAACAGCGGTACTTAGATACCGATTTATTTTATACTGCACCCTATACAGATAATCATATTTTATATGAGTTTTTAAGAGGGCACGTTTTAGTCAATTATAAAAATTAGAACTTCATTACATTGAAAGTACAATTTTGTAATTTGGGGGTTGATTTATTCGTTTTAGACAACAGTTCATTATGACGTAGACTGATCTTTACTTATTTAATCCAAATATATTGTATTTGTTTTATTTGTAGATGTGACTTTGAACAGATTAAATAATAAATGGGCTTTTAAATTTTAGTTTATTATTTATTTTTTTATATAATTAGTTTGTACTTGGATTTTTAGATAAAAATAAATATATAATTTTTTTTTCACTTTTACATTAACCATTACCAACAAAGTATGAACTCATAAAATCAAATGATATTTAAGTCGGTAAAAGATACAATCGTCGCTGATTTTATGAAGTATATATAATTAATAAGGCTTATACATTTTTTCGTTTATTCTTATATGCAAACGGTATGTTATGTGGTTCGATTTTGGATCGTCATTTATAAAAACAAAGCTAAAATAATTACTTAAGAACTACCTTGTAACTCGAATCTCTTGTTATATTTTGCTGTTCACCTAGTCCCAGCTGATACAAATTAGATGATAATCGGATAACAACAGAACAATGGCACTAGTATGTCATAAGAAATATTTTTTAAACCATGAATTCATTAACTAAGTAATATCAATCAAATTATTTGCTTCACTGCTACCATCAACGTAGCACCAACCGACGAAAATGTTTTTAAAATCCTCCTGGTTCTGTTAACTGAATACAAGCATGCTACCTTTGTTTCGTTTAATGTATAGCCTGGAATACCAAACGAAAAATCTTCGTTTAAAATTCAGTATTTTTAATTCACTATCTTTCGCATTTCAGTGATTTCGGTACGAGGTACATATTTTAGCTTTGTCTTATTGCCCTATATTACGATCAAGCCAGTTCGCTCCCGCCGACTTGAACCCTTACAAAAAAAGGTTCCCTCTCATATCTTTAAATGAGCTTTTATGAGTACCTCGACGACTCAACTCTAAGGCAATAGGTCACTACGCCGCTGGGTTTATTTTAACGCCCGATTATGATCTTACATTGAAAAGGGGAAGCATAACCGTACCAGCTTTTGATAGCGCCTTTAGAATTTCGGCCGCTACTAGTTTTTAATTTATCCATACAAATAAAAAGTGAACGCCGCCTAACGAAACGTCGATATATATTGCATTTTTCAATATGAATATATGTTGTGGAGTGCGTGCGTGGCGATGGCGGTATAGGTGCGTGGCGGGCGAGGTGTGCGCGAGATGCGCATATACCCGTGGGTCAATTACAGCATAAATCAATACGGATGTCACCCCGTGCGGCGGTTCTTTGTTCCAACCGACTGGAGACTCGAGGCCCGTCTCAGTGGTTCCAGCTCTGTCCGGAAAACTCGCTGAGGTATCGCGGGGTCGGATGATTACTTATTAACGTAGGTGGAGGCTGGCTGACGCGGGCGGGACGCTGCGAGCTCGTCGCGCGATCGATGCGGTGTCGGCCAATGGCGCACCGTCACCCCGCCGCGCCCCCCGCGCGACCCACGCGTGCACCCCGCACCGCGCACACCCCTCTGAACACCGCCCTCATAAATCATCGAATCCGCTATAAAACACCCCGATGTTCGTAAAAGTGTATCTAATTGAACAAACTCGTAGCATATCCTAGTCTAGTTATCAGCCAGCTCCTCGGAGTCGGTCTGAGTTTACAGCTGATGTAAAACATTCCGTCAAAGGGCACCGACTACGGGCACCCGTTCGCTTGCCTCGGTGCGGCGTTCGTACGGAATAATTGAATTTTCATCATAGAACAAAATGAGAGCTGAAAACTGAAACGGCGGCATTGTTGGCACAGCGAATTACTTCGAACGTCAATTATTTAGACGCGTTATCTGACTGAAAATTGATATTACAGGAAAAGTATGTTGATTTTATGAACAGAGTGAACCGTTTGTATGTTGTTTACAGCGTTCTGTAACGGTAAAGTTGTAAATTTTTCACTTCTATGTGAAGTCATCTCTAATAGAATATTTCATCACTGTTATCGTCGAAGGAGTCCAATAATAAATTGACTGTTTGCTACGGTCGGTATGGAAATGTTCGGACGGAGCGGGTCAAGTGATAATATATCGACGTAGTTACAGTAGCAATAAATTAGCGCTGCTCAGCTGTGTCGAATGACTACCGTTACGCATTTCGTCGTCGAAATAAATTCTCGGTTTCAATGGAGTTATTAGTTTAAATTACTTTCAGTAGAAATCGTTGCTATACGACGGGTAGTCGAGATGTATCCATACGTACATAAATATTTTACGCCGCTATTTCGATCTAATAAAATAAATCGTGGTCTTATCGATTTATATATGACCGACAAATAAGTTTAAAATCCGTATATTTTATTATGTAATAATAGAAAAATACAAAATATTCACACACTATTACAGTGTCTACTATACTTACATGTTAATTATAATGTCTGAAATGTTTATGGAGTTTTTAAAATACTAGTTTATCTGTGCTAAGCGTCCATTAGCTGGAACGATAACGAGTTTGGCGAACGACGTTGCCATCAAAGTTACGTAGTAAGCTTCAAGTAGACGGCTCTTAGAGTTTGATATTTTGTTCAGGTTTTCACACTTCTTGAACGTAACTAACGTAAGACATCATAGTCAACTCTTTCTCGACATCAATGGTTTCTTCTAACTCGTAAGCCTATGCCGTATATATGTGAAGTAATCAATCAATAATATTATTAAAAATGGATTGTCGTCATAAAAATATATTTTAGTAAATAGTATCATTACATAAATTAAATTACTACTAGTAAATTTGAAGTAGTAGATAGACCGTTGGTGTTCCGCACGGGCGTTTCGAGGTCGAATTCTCCACGTGCTTCTAATTATTCAAATTTTCCTTTGATAAAGGAAATCAATGTGACCAAACTGAGCATTCCTGACAGTTCTTCATAACGCTTTCAAAGGTGTGTGAAGCCTGCAACTCCGTACTTGGCCAGACTACGGCTTAACCCTTTTAATTGTGACATTGACATAAGTGTAATACAGAATACATGTATATGATTAAATAATTTTGAATTTGAATTTCAATCAGGAAACCCGAGCCCAGTAGTGGGACTCTTATGCGTTATATTTATTTATGTATTTTTTTTCTTTATTTACACCAATACTTATACTCAATATATTAATCTTACCGTACATAAATTTCATTTTTCAAAAAAAAATTTTGATATACTCTCTATAAACAATAATTAAGTCATTAAGCTTTTTGTCTAGTTGCTGCGCGTGGGAGAAATGCTGTAAACTATGGTATATTTTTTTTCTCCGTGCAGTTTGCGTCATAAAACGTCGGAGCGGTAAAGCAAGTATTTTGCTCTCTCCCACTCACGGGCCTTATGGGCGAGCATAGTAATGCGCATTATTGTTGTCGATAAGCGTTATCGATTATATTATATTATTATTAGTATTATAGATTATATTATTTAGTTTTGTCATTATGTGGGATTGTGATAAAAATGAAAGAAAAATAGATAAAACAACGTATTTAAAATAAGAATAATAATGATTTAAAATAAATTATATTACAAATAAATATAAATACTTATATCTAAGTTTAAATTGATCAGCAAAAAAGATAATAATGATAATAATTTATATTTAAAATATCTCTTCGATATATGTACTAAATTAGAATTGCATTAATTTGCAGGTATTAGGTGGGGGTAATGATAAAATACAAATTACATAACAATTGACAAACAATTATCATAAAATAACAATATCGCAGCACCTTTGTATACCGCACCGCCGCCGTACACCTGCCTTCGATGACTCGTTTGTCTTTATCGATAATGGCGTTGCGCCCGCGCAACATGCTCATCGCCTTAGCCGGCTTATCTATTATGACCCAAACTGCACGGAGAAAAAAATTATACTACACTTATGTTGTGAAATATTGAATTTCCTAAAAGAGCCAATATTCATGAAGTGTTGCAATACGGTACAATCGATTTATAAACATTGAAAATCTTTTCGAATAAACTCGACTACGTTTCACCGTAGGTATATATTGTACGAAGCTCCGGGATCCTAAATGTTTTCTCAAAATAGATAGAATATAATCTTTCAGAGTGACATAAACACTCAAGCAATGTTCGACGCAATTTATATCCGAACCCTAAAACCGGTGAGATAAAATCTGGTATCTGAAGTTTAGGCATGTTTTTTGCCTTTGCGTAGAGACGCCCACGGAGACGGAAATTGATATTGGATTTGGCAGGAGGCTTTAGTGTGAATGGTTCTTGATGAATAATAGACTTAATCTTGAAATTGTAAGAAGTTATTGAAAAATGTTGTTTAAGTACAGTAGGCAGTCTTCAATAGATATAAAAAGAAATTAATATAATTCCAAAGAACAGACGAATATAATAAACCTGAAAACTAGATACAAAATCAAAACAGACAAAGGTTTGTTTACTTACAGATATGGTTATTTACTTAAAGGCTAGAACAGGCGGTTAGTAACAACTTGATTATTCTAATTTTGTAACTGAAGTTACTAAATTCACTTTAAAAGGTTTTAAGACCTACGACAAATAATTTGTAAACTGGAGATATTGGGATCCTTACATAACAAGGTTGAGAGGGATTTTATTATACCAAAAGTAAAATCGATCGAATGTTAAATAGCACCTTTAAATTTTTTTTTTCAAGAATTTCAAAAGATATGTGTAACGATTGCTGTAGATAGTTGCATACAAATCAAGTAAGATTCGTTTATATGATGTAATTTATGTCTTATAAATAGACCTGGTACAGATTTATATCAAACCATTTGGCATGTAAAGGAATTCTTAATTAAATATGTTATTAGTAAGTCGAATAACCCTAGTAGTGATTGCCGGGGAGTCGCTGATCTGATGGAGCATTTCCCTGAGACGTAACTGTGACTCACGTGTCCTGGGAAATGCAGATGTGTTCATTGAAGATCTTGGAGCCTCCCCATATACTTCGGATGACTGGAGATTGTAATGGGTTCAAACAAATCCAACATTGGCAACTCCTTGATAGTAACTGGGGATTTTAGATTTCCCTTTGATACTTGAGCCTGAAAAAAAAACTATAAATTAATAAATACGTTTAATAATTGGTAAATAGTATGTTCAGATGAAGAAGTTCCTGAAATATTATCGTATCTAAGGAAGTCGGAATTATTTTTAACTACTCTGCATAGTGGAAAGAATTGTTTATTTATATATCTTTGCTGAAACTCGCTTTATTATGTACTCGTACTTTATTTTAAATATTATTTTAATAATTGAGATAAAGTTTTCAATCATAACAAATAATATACTATCAAGATCAGGAAATTTGTGCAAAAACAAATTATTTATTCAAAGTTCTTCAGGCCTATCAAGGCAAACAAGAATAGAGAAAATTACAGTATTCGAATAAAACTTTGCAGTATTATCTCCAGTTGTATAGCTCTGTTGACCCTTTTACTATCCGTTAAGATATTGTTTATTCAGTTGCTTAAAGAAGTAACGTTTGCCTGGTATTAATTAAGTGGTGATTGCCCCGCATGGATATGTTGTCAGAGTCCATTACAATGAGGCTCTTACACGACACCCTAGTTAGTTCAAATGATCACAGTGGAATGCTTTAATGTAATAAACGGAAGAACCTTTTAAAGTCGTATGATATTATGTGCAGGTAGACTGTTGAGGGAGATGTTGTTAATATACTAATTGTTTCTTTTCAGCCACCTCGCGGTTACGGCGGACCACCGTACGGTGCCGGTGCGCCCGGCGGGTCGCAGCAGCCTCCGGGGGCGTATGGCCCGCCGGGCGCATATCCTCAGAGGTATCCGTCACCCCAAGGACCTCCGGGCGCGCCTAACTCAAGACCGCCCTACTCGCCGCACCCGGTAAAATGTTCTAAATGTTATTTTCAGAAAATTCAATATACAGTCCAACAATTGCAAAGAGCACACGTATCTCCTAACCACTGAGTATGGACTACTGCACTAGGTGAAGGGTCAATGGCCAATACTTAGTGTTGTAATTCTTACCTTGGCTGTTCAAAGTTCAACAATTCTTCAGTTATCGAACGATACTAATCAGGCATTACTGTTAAATCTGCCCGTTGAATCACGTAATACACTCATAACATTTTGCTACAAGTTTTTTTTTTACTTTCTTGCTCTTAAACTTAACCACTAAATCAAAATTAGTTGATTTACGGCATACAATTCTCGTTGTGCCACCAATATTTGTACTAAGTTTTAATCAAATAACGTTCTCAAACAGTATTTTTATTAGGTATATCGTTTTACGATAGACAAAATGCAAAAAAAATTAATACTTTTTGGTAATTCCTAAACGAGATGAAAATGAAAGCAATATTGTCCCAAGAGTAAGGCGGTGGACATTTTATCGAGACATTTATCAAAGGCTGAAGGAATGTAATAATGATTGTATCACTTCCAGCATTTCAACTTCGCTTGGTGGTAGCGCTTCGCGTAAGGATTATATTATCAGTATTATTATTAAGTCACTAATATTATTAGTGGTATTATTATCTTTTCATAAAGCCTGCCTGGTTAGCTACCACCCTCCTGCTTGAGTCAGCCGCCAAACGACTCGTCGTGTTCCGGCTGGGGGCTTGAGAGCCATTACATTCATTCTTTCTTACCTCCTTCTCATTTCCTGGCCGACAACGCATCAGTGATACCTTTGGTCTTGTTGAAGTCCATGGGCGACGGTGACCACTTACCATCAGGTGGCTCGTCTGCTCGTTTGTCGGCTTTTAACATTAAAAAAAAACATGTAATTGCTGAGTAGAGACTTCACAGTACGCATCAGTAATGTTTCTTCTTCAATTTCAGTTAAGTTTCTTCAGTTTACAAAGTGGTTCCTAGCAGACCACGGAACTTTGTGATAAGTTTAAAAGTTTTTTGCGTTTTCTTTTCTCTTAATGAAAAAGGACCTTTTTAAAAAAAAGGTTGAAGTTTATTGACAAAATACTAAAACGATTAAATGTAGTCAAATTTGAAGACCCGGTTGCGAGATTCGGAGTTCAATCTCATATTAAAGCACCACACCGGAAGATCTTACTTAATTTCCGACGCTGTGTCATAACGACTGTACTCTCTATTTTGCCTACACTATTTAAAACATCAAATGCCTCTTCGATCAAAGGCCTCTTCCTTTGATTCCTTTATTTTAAGATTTCTAAGAACTCAGGAGCTAAACGAGTCTTGGTGCAAGAAACAAATAAAGCAAGCTTTGAGAGGAAAGCACAGTCTCAATCTGTACGTAATCATCAAAAGAAAGCTAAGACATGAAGGTTCCTGTGCAAAGACGGAAGAACCCTCAACACGAATTATCAAGTCTTACTATAGACCCTTACTTATAGACCCAATAGAACAGCTTTATCTTTTAGGGTGTCGTGCTTTATATATGTATAGTCGCTTTACGTTTACAAAAAAAAACTATGTTGACTATGTAAACTGTCTCGTTCAGTTCGTTCAACCCTCGCAAACGACAACGTTTTTATTGTGTACACTGTTGGGAAGACGTTCAGCATTGTGTGGGTGTTATGTGCTCCCTGTGCGCTCAGTAAAAGAGCCTCTGAATACATCTAGGAGGAACGTGCAGCCTTACAAAGTTAGAACCTCGAGGAGAAGTGTTAGCGCTGTGGCTGCACTGTTTCCCCGAAGCAAGACGAGAATCGGTTCATCTTTGTGGTACGTCACCAAATTGCCGGAACTATTATCAACTACAGACCAAGAGAGGTTTGTTCAGTAAGCTTGTCCAGTTGAATATTGTATCGGACAGCTCAGTGTGAAGTTTCAACCAAACGTTGGAAAAAATATTTATCTTAAGTAATTGAGGATCATCAGTAAATTCAACTGTTTTTGATGTTAAATCCCAATGCAATAAATGAACGAACTGGATTTATTCCTGCTAATGTCAACTTGGGACGAAAATACTTTATGCCTTTGGATTTACTTACCAGTACCTCATTTGATGCTCTGAAATCAACTATATTACACGCGGTGTATTTACGAAAGCAGTTGGGCAAACTACAAGACAAACTTGAGTCCTAACATGCAATGTCAATACAGAGTAGTAATGTAAATCTGTGTTTTTAGTGGTCTTTATGTCAAGGCACATTGTATCATTTTACGTCACTCAATAAAACACAAACCGAAGACAACGTTCCCTAATGAGTACTTGATATCGTCCTAAGTCAAATTTATCCCTTTGCTAATTTATGTCGGAGGTATCTTGCTTGGATGGATTATCTCTCGATTGAAAAATTGAATCTGTTGAATTATGTATAAATTTATAAATAACTGTAAAGTAGAAATTAATTATACAATTTCTAAGTTACAGAATTGGTAGTTCTCGGTATCACCAGGCACCAAGTGCATCTAATTACAAATTTCACTCAAATTTTAATGGAAATGATTTCCTAGGTATATTAATTACAAACATTAATTTATTGCAGTACTTATCCATAAACTATAAGTTTATTTAACGAAAACCTTTTAACGGAATATCAAATTTTTATCTCGTTTTCTGCGGGCATTGATCTCTTTTACGGGGTGAAAATAGTCCTAGGTTTTGACCCATATTTTTAAGTTACATGTCAAGTTTTAATTAAATTTGTGTCACGATTTTCGAATGATGAATAAAATAAATAAATAATAAATACAGTTAAACAGACATAAAAATTTCAAATAGATATGTTTTCGCCTCTATTTAATAAAAAAGCCTACTAAACTGGTTCTAAAGATTCTGCGTTTACATTTTTACTGCAAATATTATTACCTTAATTATATAAATTCTAAGTATATTGAACGAGAACATATTTAAATTGTAATTAGTGAAATTATTCTAATATTAGATACAAGAAAAGTTGCACTTCGCTTGATGATATGACATACCACAGTGCTGATTTTTAAAGCAGTCTACAGCCGGTTTGATAGTTATTTAACTCGAGTGTGCTTGAGATCTGCATAACACACGGTACCTTGTGTGTGATTTTCCAACTCGCCTACAGATAATTCATTTATTTATTGTCTTTTGGCCCAAATACAAACTGTTAAAGTACCCTTCTTCTTTTTCAATGAACACTTGGGTGAAGCTATAATTTATAAGACCCTGTCAATTATCGTTATAATTGAAATATTATTATTTGTTCCGTTTTCTGAAGTTTTTTTTTTCAACAAATATTCTGCAACACCTTTCTAGCTATGCGTCTAACCAATTACTTCCACGTACTGTTTCTTGTATCAAAATTATTTTCATTGAACTGGAAACTTCAGTTTCATTACTGTCTTCCTGAAGTATGATACTCCCCTTGACCCCTCCTTGAAAGTTCGAGCCTTTTATTGTACGTTCTCAATGTGCGTGGGAGGGAGAGGCTTGAAAACGCGTTAGTATTGCCTGTTTATAATATAATTCCCTTTCGGTATAAATCTGTGAGACTTGTCATTAATCACATCTCCGAATCTATTTATAGAATTAAGACCCCTATAGAATTACGACCCCTTTAAAAATACATTACTTTATTTTAATCGGAGTTTTTGATTTTAGATAAAAATATCTTGAATCCGGTCCGTTATTAATGCTTATTATAATATATTATTCCGCAGTCAAACACATTTGAAAGCTGTCCAAGTTGCATTTTTTATTTTAAAACTGAAAAAGGGGAGTAAATATAAAATAGACGCATAAAATTCCTCTACACAACATACGGGAATACATTTTGCTTCCGTTCACTTGGTGTTTTCTTTTATAAATATGAACGCTCAGATAGAACACGAAAATGTCGAGGGAAAATTTCGTCTCTCTAATAGACGTCCCTCCGTTGAAAGTATGCTTTCGTCGTCGTATTACACGATTCATATTCAAGTCCGAAACTAGAGAGCCTCGAACGGTTCTCAGAATCGTCGAGCCGGCGGCGCGTCGGAGCCTCATCCACTCACGTGAACATAAACGTTCTATCATACTCGACGCTGCTTCGTACCAACTGCGCTCTAAACTACACCGCTGTAGGTTCCAACTTGCCCCGGAGCCAGCGGTACGCTCGAATGACGTAAGCCGCTCTGCGCGCTCGCTGACGTAAGCTCGTTGTGCAACGGTGCCAGAGGTATGTATTGAAGCAGGGCTCTTGGAGCGAATTCGTGTAGATATCTGTGTTAAGAAACGATCAAGCAGGACGCAAGGTCGTTTTAAAACCAATGGTCTCGGGCACAAATGTTCCAGCGCGGTAGTGATAGTGATATGTGGACGGCTTAATGCTTTAAAATTACATGGGAATCGTATTCGCTACAAACCACGCTCGTAGAATCATTGTTGAATAGTAATTCCACATCGGACTTGTGATTATCACAACCGCTAATATTCTGAAAGACCGCAATATATCTACGGCAAAAATACGAAATTGACACCCATATTTTCGTCTTGGTAGTGTTTAAAAATAGATACTAGAAGTAATTTAATGGGAATTTTATTAAATTACTTAGATATTAGGTTCTATTAAAATATGCAACAGTAAACCCGTACCTGACCAGTTGAGCACTTCGGTGTGTGTGTCTTAAGATTTATTTAAATTTTTGGTACAAGCGCACAAGGAGGAGTGTGTGGAGAAGGCAGGTGCGTATGTCTACGTACACTAATAAAAACAAGTTACTCGTAAGATTGAGATCTCGTTTAATTAATTTCGTATAGAATAATTTTTTCGTTCGTAATTATAACTCTCATTCCTCGTTTGAAAACATCGCAATACTAAAAGCCTCGTCTTGTAATTAATAATTATGAAATGATGTAAAATGAAATTTTGTACGTAATTGGTTTTTACAAAACACTTTACGAAATTCAAGCTGCGCCGTAGTTTCGACAAACCCATACTATGTGTGGTGCCAGCAAGAAACTCCCTAGGATTTTTGTATAATATAATGATGTTATTAATCTTTTAAGTTAAATAAATATAAATGGCAGTAAAGAATTGTCATCGAAATAAATATATAAATAATAAATAATCCGACATTTTTATTTTAATGTTTAAAAATAATAGTAACTATTGGAAATATAAGGGACGTGTTAACAGCACAGATAAAGTAGTTCATATGACTGCTGATAAAGAGACGTATCGACTAATGGTCGCCGACCTCCTTAATGGAGATGGCACGTGAAGAAGAAGAAGAGGCACTTTCTAATCTAAATACAAATTTTGATCCAAATGATTAAAGGCATTTCCGAAATATGCTAAGTGTGTATAATATATAGAATAGTTGTTCGTTTAAATATTATTAGACTAGCTAAGGCCGTGACTTTGTCTGATGGTAATTATTATTGGAGTAAATAAAAATAATCTAACAACTACAGATTTACTGAGGAAACTTTTAAGTCAATATTTTAATTTCCGTTTCTGTGACTGTTCGGTAAAATATAAGGAATGAAATGTTTTTAATTAAAAATATATACATATTTGAAAACAAAATTAGTGAATTGAGTAAACTTTAAAGACAGAAATGGAAAGAATTTCATAATTATATCATATGTCAGTTAACAACGGTAACCTAACCTAACCTAACTGTTCAAGTAATATTTTGTTTTCAAAAAAATTATTGCTGTTCCCGTGGGAACTTCGGTATACAAAATATATGTCCTAACACTCGAGTGAAATGCGTTGACCTGACAAAATTTCAATCAGAAATCAAAAGTAAGTCCATCGACTGCTTTTCGATTTTGAGACCATAGGCTTAGGGATGCTGTATTTTTAAATATTTAGAGCTTGTTCTACTGAAATGTATTTCTTTTGAAATGATTTTTGTTTCGATTAGTACTATTGAAAAATTCAATATACTATAACAAAACAAAAATTCTTCACTGTTCATCAAAAAATCACTAGCTTATACGAAATATTCGCATAGATAAAGAGACGATATACATACGCAGTTTCAAAAAATACCTGGCTATTATAAGAGCATAAAAATGCCACAGGAAAAAAACAAACAAAGGACTAGGTTTTTTTTACAGTATTAATATTACTTATAATTATTTAATTATTTCTATGTTTAAGATTAGTAGAACAGTTTTGATCAAATTTATTATAAACTAAATGTTGCCAGCGTGGGAATACTTTTAATTTGTCCATTTTCTAGGAATCTGACCTATCGTCAAAGTTCTCCAAACATTATATTTTCGATTTCATTAGAAATCTCATAATTTACTGAAAAACAGTCTTAATTCAGATCTTAACACTGGCCTCTTAATGATATCAAAGGCAAGTAAGTGGTTTTAATAAAGGCTTTTTTTTAATATCACAAAAATAGTGAATGGATTCTTTTTATTAGAACGCTATCGCGACAAAATGACTTAAATATATTTCATCTGAGTTTGCATAAATTTAAGCGAGGTTAAGAAAATAGCAGCGAAATCTATTGTGAAATTAAACTTTCTCACATTTTAATACTTTTTTTTATTTAAGAATAATTTAATGTAATATTTTTTTGTAAATATGTATCATGTAAAGGTAGTATTATTGATATGGGGTTGAATAATGTATTCTTAATTTATATTGCTTTAAAATCGACGGATTTTCAAACGAAATCTCTTCGCGTTTTTTCTTCCTTTAGGGTTGATTATCCTGGAAGGTTGCAACAGGTGTATCATTCTAACCTGTGTTTCTTACTTGCAATTGTGTAACTCTGTTTCTAGCCGGAACGACAAACACAAATTTTCATTGAGCTTGCTTCAAAATTGACGGATTTATAACAAACCTTCATGCCTTAGCTTACTCCCTTAGGGCTCAATTTTCACAAAACGATGAAACAGATGTTTCGATGTTTCTAAGTTTCTAACCAGAAAGCCAAACACTAAATTTTACACAGCTTGCTTGAAAATTGGCGGATTTTTTAGCAAACTTTCATCTCAATCCTTAACCAAAAACCTAAATAGCGGTTTAAGTAATTCTTGCTTCAAAGCCGGCTGTATTCGGCAGCTAGGTTCAGCGCGGGCAAAGCCGCGAACAACAGCTAATACATATAATAGAGAAAATTATGCATGGAATTACTTAATAATATTTTAAACTTTATGTTCATACAGTTATAATTTTTAAACAGAATTTGCATCGATATTTATCACTTATTTAGATGGAATTGGAATAGGACTTGTAAGGTATTAGGACTAACAGCCCGCTCCCGACTTTGTTCGGATTAAATTATATTTACGTGTTAATAGCTTATTCCTTATGTCCATGTGGAATAATATAGCTTTCAAATGGTGAAAAAAAAATTCAAATAGGTGCCGTGATTCTAATGATGGCACTATAGTGGTAACGTGGCGCCGAAGTGATGATGGATTAAATGAATACAATACCACTTTTAAATAACTTTTAATGTCATCAAGTATTATTGATTTAAAAAATTGGTCTAAATGTTCGCCTCTAGTCGGACTCTACGCTCGCGGAAAGGTCGTATTCAAACAGCTATAACTCTCGAGATATGCAACTCAGAACAGTACTTTTGATGTCGATTTGTAGGTAATATCCTTGAGTATTAGGACAGTACAAAAAAAATGTAGTATCAATATGCTAGTTTTTGAAGAATGTTAGAAGAATTAAATTAAAAACCAGTTAATTTTTTTTACTTAAATTATCGTTAGAATTTTTAAGACATTTTTAATCAGAAACTTTCTATGATGCTTATTATTATTTAATAGATGATATTTTTACCTTTTAAATAATATTTACACACTACGCTTACAATTCTACTCTAGAACCCCTCACCACGCTCAGGATTCTACTCTAGAATCCTTCGCTTCGCTCTGGATTCAAACAATCGCTCTCGCCCTAAATACATTATTATGGTCCCTTGTCTCACAATGAGCTATTTCTAATCGTTTCGTAAATTTCTTTGATTGTCATATAAATATTAAATGTATGTAACTTATTAATTACTAGCAAACTGCCCTTGCTTTGCTTCAGGAAAACTACGCCTTACATTATTTTAAATTAATTTAGAACTTTTTCATTTATGGACGGATTGCAATGAAACAAACTTTAAATTTTAAATGACGCTTACTGCAATACATTAGTGAAAACCAGTACGAAATCGGTTAAGCCGTTTCTGAGATTAGCGGGAAAAAACGCACATACAAGCAGACAAAAATTCTAACAACTATTGTTTTGGGTTCTATTGCGTTAATAAAGGCCCGTAATAATGTTTTTTCTCATATATCGTTCATGTACAGAAAGCGATCAGTAAGAATTTTATTATTAGTAGAGATTATTGGTAAGTGTTGTGTTAACCCATATAAATTGTTTAATGTTATTGGAGAAAACAATAGATAAGTAAATATTACAGATAAAATAAGTTTTGCGATGGTGAACTTTGTTAAAACAAAACTTGAAAGTATTTAATCTTTGCGCAAACGAAGTTCCGAGAATGTGGTAATAGTTGTGTAAATTAGAAATATTTTAATGTATTACATGCAAAATCTGCGGAAAAGCCAACAAAACATTGTTTATAACCCTATTAAAATAATGTCCATACTAACTTTTAGTAACGCGAGGTACATGAATAGTGTACGGGCAGTCAAATACATAGAAAATATATGTTTTGAATTCTATATATAAATTCAGAGTCGAGAAAGAAGTTTTTAAAAAAAAATATTTTTTGTCCAACTTCGGTCGCTTAACAGTTTATTATTAGTATATATACAATGTAGGAAAATATTGGCCTGACAAATTATGATGACAAACGAAGGAAAAATTATTATAATAGAAATTATGATGATAGATAAAATGATATAATACAAAACTACTTACGTTCTCTTACTACTTACATACGTAAAACTTTCATCAAGTAGCTGCTTGAGGAAGGCTGCGAAAATAAAATATCAATTTATCATGAAACAGGCTTGAGGCACTTGTGTCTTTTTACTGATCTTGTCAAAGTACACAAATAGACTGACATTACTCTAGGACGCACCTTAATTTGTTCGGCCTTAAATGCTTGCTGCCGTATCTCAGTTATTTGGAGTTATTTTTTTTTATAATAAATAGATTGTTGTTTCTGATCTGATTATTTAGCCGATGATTTTACTGCTTTATTTAAAGATTTATTTATTATCTTCTACCCACACTTTCTCTGGACCCCCTCCACCTGTTAAGTACACCACGTAATTGATGTTTCCTCCGTAACCTATATTTTTTGGGATACATGTGGTTACCTCTCTAATGGTTCACCACTTAAAATTTTCACATTAACACAATCCCCCATTTGGGGATTGCAATTTGATGTCATCATTAATCTGGCTAAACAATAACTCTATAACAATATCTCCGCACCAGGCGACGCTCAGTGGGTAGACCCTCAACTAGATGGACCGACGATCTAGTGAAGGTCGCCCGTAGCCACTGGCCGAGGGCAGCGCAGGACTGATCGTTGTGGAGGTCCTTGGGGCCTATGCCCAGCAGTGGGCGTTGGCCGGCTAAGATGATGATTAATCTGTCTGAATTTCCATCGATCAGGTCAGGATAATTTTCCCATTTTTCCTTAAAGAATAAGATATTTACCTGTGCCAGAGATATCAGGACGAATATGTCTAAGGCATGGCACGATAACGAGATTCTTTAGACCATAACGGGTACTCACAATTTTTGTATTTTTTTTTTACCAATTATACGAATCATGGCCACGGCGAGACTGCGGTTACGGGGAAAAACACTTGACAGACACTAATGACAAAAGAGCCTGTCAACTTTACGTCTAGTTCGTTTTGCTGTCTTAGCTACCCCTATCACGACACTAATGGTATTTTCACACACTAAATTTGACACTGTTTTCACCTGACCCAAATTAACCACTGGATTCCCCGCTTATGCTTATTTAACCCCATTTTCTCTATTAACATTTTTGATCTGAGTGCCGGCTCATACTATACTATACTATACGTGGAATGGACTGACGTCCAGCCGAGATCACCCGGTCCATCAGTCCGATGATTTGAAGTCGAGTCGTTGGTTTTTGACTACACTGATGTGTTCTTTTATTCGTTGAGATTTAGCCAGTTGTGTTTGACCAATATAAGAGCTACCGCAGCTGCAATCAACTTTATAAGGCCCGGGACACTGGTATGGCACAATGTCTTTAGGCGACTGTAAGTAGGCTGTACTTTTATAATTAGCTTTTATGTTATAAATATTGTCTATCAAACATCCTACCAATTTTATCAGTAAGACAGACCCCTTTCATGTAAGGCAGAAACAACCCTTGCCGTTCTGCTGTATTGGTTGTAACGCGAGTGTGCGTTTTTAACTCCTTAGTTTAATCGATTTAATATAAATAACTATTTTAAATGTTCTTTATGAATTAAACAAATTAGGTTTTGGGAAAACAGAATCTTAGTATAAAAATAGTGTTCATAAGTTATCTGCTGAATTTGTAACTGTAATTCTTCCTATAATATCAAATATTTTTTCAGTTGTAGTAAATTATAGTTTTTCACTACTGTTTCCTCCACGTTTTCAATATTTATTGATGTAAATAGTTTTTTTTTTACTATTTTCAATTCTAGTCGTTTGATAGCGCAATTGGTTTGCCAAAAATGGGCATCGGCGGATCACAGTGATACGTTGGTACCGAATACGGTATATACGGTTAGTGTTGTCGGATCCGTCGCTATAACCTAATCCGGTTTTCTGGATTGTAATACCTATTCCCACCACGCATGCGTACGTACAGATAGTTTGGGATAATCCTAGTACTCCCATTTACTAAAAGTTACAATTTTTAATTAGGACTACATTCTTATACAACAAATATTCTAGTTGGAATCATTGGCTTTGTATTGTTGCGTGTCAAGACTCGAGATTTAGATAAACATCACTGTAGTTTTGTTATGACTATTGACTTGAATAAATGTTTGCGTTACAATTTAAAATTTTGCATCACTACTTGGGTCACTTGTAATCGTAGGTGTCACAGGTACGTCGTATCGCTTCAGTATTTCATTGCAGAATATTGATATTTTTTAAATTCCATTCCAAATTGAAATTTGATTTTCATACCAGTTGCACATGATTTATGTCGACATGATTTATGGGACAGTAAATCTGACATCAATAGGAAATTTTAGGATTTTATAATATCGCACAAATATTTACAGCCAATGACATCACAATATTTCATAAAATTGTCCTGATTTCCTCACTAACAATATTTTAATAAAATAATATTATACAACATATAAGTAGTTTGACCTTAACCTCATAGATGTCGCAACGATATTTTGTTTCGTCAAAAAGAAATTTTTCAGTGATGTGAAAAAAATGAGAATTTTTTAGGCTCTTGACCAAATTTTTTTACAATCGAAGGTTATTTTTCATTGTTAAAATTACTTTTCATTGTACTAAAATGTTCAAGTGACTAAGAAAGCGGGTTTATTTTATTTCATTTTTTTTTTTAACAAAAATAGAAACTTTTTCACATTACGCATAATAATCTGTCGTCAGTCCTGCAGAGCGAAACGCGAAAGAGCACCGGTACAAAAATTGTATAGCTAATACCACTGCACTGTTCTATGAAAGTTCTTTAACGACTATTGGATTGAATAATATTGTGCGGGCCCATATAGTTTTCAGCGTTTAACCCATTTTACGCCCTCGTAGTTATTCGGTGTGCTGTGAATTAACTACTACATATTTTTACATTTCTTTGCTTACAACCACTTAAATTGTATTTACAAACCTCTTAACTAAAACTATTTATTTGGCTCAGGAATTTTCAACGAGCGTTCAAAATCTTTGGTTTCTTTTTTTTTCTTTCTTATAATTACGAATTCGTTTTGTTGTTAAGAATTTAGAAACGATTTTTTAAATTATTTATTGCTTATGTTTTAAAAAATAATACAAATTTATATACATTGTAACCGAATTTAAATAATGTAATAAAATTCCACTGGGCTTTAACGGCGTATCGATATCTTTTTTAGTAAGTGCTTAACTTTTAATGTTATTATTATTCGTATACATTTATAATATTTTGCTTAAAGCTGAGATTAAATTAAAAATAAAAGGTTTGAGAACTTTGGAATTTCAGAGCTTATGCTGAAGATGGAGTGTGAGTGAATACACTGGTTTAGTGCAGTCTTTTTTGAGTTATTCGGTAGCGTGTTAACAATTTTAAAGGGAATATGCACCGTTTACAAACAACGTACCTACCGAGTGAACTGATAAACTTGAAATAAACACCGACAGCAAGCCGGCATTGTTCAAAAGGACCTTGTGTATAAAATAACGAACGTCAAGATGTTGAGTATCTCGTCTGAAATAATCGCTACGAACAAACAAACGTCAACAAAGTTTTCGGTTTCGCCCGAAGGGTCACTTTTTGTTTAGGTTGTTTTACATTTAGGACAACTTTGCAGAAAATACGGCACCGTGAAATTGTATTTATTTTCACTGACGACCTGGAAAATACAGCGGACATCCAGAAGATTCAGTGGGGGCACAGACACTGTGAGATATGTTCAATTAAAAATTAGCCCAAGTAGTCCAGCCCAGCAGTCAGTCAACTTTTAAAGCCCGAGTAACTTGAATGTAATCTGATCAGAAATTATCCAAACAATTATGCAGATATTTGGAGCTATTTGGAGAAGAAACGTCACTAATATTAAGACAAAAAATAAAGTAAAATTTAACGATGACAATGGTGCCCGGTTCCACGTCTCATATTGGCTCACGCTTAATAGTTTTATTTCAAATGCAATTAAAAATTAACGTGTATAGCTCGTGTAAGCGAACGAGAAATAAGTTAGTAAAATACTTAAATGACATAATTAAATATAGAAGAATCTACTGTATTTTTGTTTGTGATCATAGATAGCAAGCTTCAGTCGGACACTCGTATAACAATTCTCGCAAGTGAACTTAGTACGGCCGTTTGTGCCGTTACGAGATATAAGGTAATTTACTGACGTCGAAACTGCTCGGTCTGTTTACCTTGTGTATTTTCGTATCGTTATACGTATCTTACGGTTCGCTCTTGCGATGGAAAACCAGCTGGTGTCTAATAAATCTTATTAGTTACAGAAAAAAACTGTGCTGTCTCTATAAACTAGTTTCGAGAAAAATTTAAGTTCATACTAATACACTTTCAATAGCATCCTCAGTACATGTCGTAGTAAAAATTTTAAGGGAATATCAAATAAAAGCGCATACAACACAATACATAAAATTATACGAGTAGGATGCGCCGTTTGGTTACACTCTTGTACTCATACCTGCTGTGTAAGGTGCACTATTGCAGGGCGTGTTGTAAAAGTGTGTAATAAACTCCCCGAGTCGTTAAACGATTCGTTTTGGACATGTAACGAAGCAGTTGACAACGCACCTCGTACCAAGGGTTACTATAGTCTTCCATCAATAGGTAAATTACAAAGGTACATGGAAATGAGCAGGTCAGTAGCATGTTCCGCTCCGATTATATTAGCGAGCTAATCGCTTATGCCTTTGCCGGCAACGCGTCTTTGACGTCCTCGCTGTCATATGGGATCAATTATTATAATAATGCATCAAAGTATAAACATGAAATTGTTATAGTCACGAACCAATTGGTGTTGAATTAATTGGTAGTTCCTATATTTTTTCAGCGTTTAAGCATTGCTATAAAACGAGGGAATGCAGCCAGCATTTTGGTTACTGTACTACAAGGACCTAGGATTATTTTAACTTAATTTATTACATATTGTAGTTTTTTTTAATAAGCGTTTATAACTAAAATTAAATTGTATTTTATAAAAGTGTGCTGTCAAAATTCGGATGAGTCAAAATTTATACAAGATTAATAAAGAGGGATATCGCGAACGGGATATCTCAGTTACGTCGTAAGTGTAGCGATAAAGTTGGGTCGGTTTCATCTTGTTGCGATCGGCTTCGCTTAAATATTGCGCTTGTTTTTGGGAAATAAGGAACATATAATAAGATAATGAATATAACAGTCGTTACTGAGTGGTATAACTATTTAAAAACTATTTATTTTTTTAATAGACATTTAATGAGCAAAATATTGCAAAATAACTAACATAAAAATAACTCGACAAAATAAAAACAGCGAATCGCGTTGATATAAAGTCTAAAGACTCATGATTACTTTAAAAGGAACCATATATTTATGCAAATCACTTCAATAAAAATCTACTTACTTAAAATCGTGTTAATTTACGTAGTTATACTAATTAACCGAACTGACTATTTAAGAGCAAAGTTATTAAGGGCTACACAAGTTTGAATTTAAATTGTTGTAGTTTATAAATTCACAGTAAGTAATAATTTTATGACCATCCACCGGGTCCAAACAGCACCGTCGTCGTGACAAACTGAATTACCGCGATCAAGTCGTTCAAAATGTATATGATCACCAAAAGGTTATAATAATATCAATAGTCTTTATTTCATACTACTTAGGTCCATATTGTGTTATGAAATTAAATAAAATCTAAAAATTATTAAATACTTAAAACTAAAAAAAAACTTTCAAACCCGGTTAGTACTTATAGGCGGGTTAGTATATAAAAGGAAATTTAAAAAAAAAAACAAATTACAAACTGAATATACAAACGCCTGTTGGTGCGTGTGTGTGTACCAACCCAGTCCCAACACAGGGGGCTGTCTACTTGTAGTGTTGTGTGTTTGTCAATCTATCGAGGAGGGTATTGGTGCTGTTCACAAGTCAGCTCATCATAAACGCGACACGTTTGCGAACGATCGCTTTAGAAGTCATCCACCCAAGCCTCCGCAAACGTGGCAGAGGCACTGCGTGACGTGACTCGGCTCAGCACATTGTGGTACTGCACACGAAGAGCTTTGGATGTCCGCTGCCGATATCAAACCGATTATACCAACGATTATGTGTACAAAGACTAACCAGTCCGGCAGACATGCTTCTACCATTCTACTCACTTTCTCGCTCTGCTTACCTTTCGATCTGACTCTGAATGCAATATGCTCCGATTATAATAGTAATTTAGGTAATCTATACCTACTGATCAACGTTAATAAATCTGAGAGGAGACCAAAACTCAGCCACGGAACGACAACTACGCAGTGATGATGAAGTAAGCGCTTTATTATTTAACTTTCATATATAATACATCCTGATATAAATAAGTATAAGAGCGTAGAATAACAATCATGTGAAAATGATTGCACGTATAAAACGCTGCATCGTATCAAATTGATAATTATTCTTATAACGACCACGCTCAGGTTTTATTGAGGTGGGACCCCCAATAAAAACACCCACAGACAGACAATAACTTCTTACACATGGAAAATTATGCTCGACCGGGTCAACGGTGCAGAAATTTTAACGAACACGCCCGGGCGAATGATCCGGGGATTTGTTTCAAAATTATACATTCATTGTTGACTGTTTGCAGGGCAAAAGTACGAATATTTATTGCGGAATTACAATTAATCGCATGTTCCTTGATGGTGAGGAGTTTCAGTAGGCTGTCGGTAGGTTTTTAAATATTGGGTATCGTCGATTCATGAGTCATCTGTACATTTAGTCTTTTAATTATCGTAAAACATATACAATATAAAATAAAGTAGGATAAATTTGTGAGTAAGACTCTATACTTCATTGTATGCTTTTGCAGGCGAGGTATACTCGTATGTCTGTATACAATAAAAAAATAGCTGAGTTCGTGTGTATGAGTCCGTCACGCAAAAACTACTGCATAGATTTCACTCTTTTTTATTTTTCTGTTGGTTTCAATGAAAAAAATGTAATATTAAAGTTAAATTGTTTGTTAAAAAAAGAAAAATACTAAGGTTTGGTAGCAGATGACTGTGTGTATCTTGATGGAGTGGACTGTATTTGCTGGGGGTGAGCTCAATGAAACACAAACTAAACTTTGAGTTCAAAGCACTTCTATTGCATGTAAAAAAAAACATTTCAAAATTTAACGTTTGACAACAATGTGAGCACGAACGAAACGAACAAAAAAGAAAAAGGAGTGTTGCCATACTTCTAACGAACAAGGTATTTAAGTTGGGGATCCTAACAATGACGTTAATATATTTTATCCTGAAGCATGCTAATTAGTTTATCTTATACATTCTGCAGTAGGAATTGTGTATAGTACCGATTACAAATACTAAAATTATCTTATTTTCAGCGAAGTAGGCCAATAATATTACACACAAATCACTAACGTTATACCTACTACAAGGTGTAACGTTACACACGCATTTCAGTAACTGCTCAAAAAAACGATTTAGATCTGTACGAAACGCTATGTCGGTTATGTGAACTTTCATTGATTCAATGACAATTATCGTGATAGAGATTTAAGAGCAATTAAACTATTATATTTATGTAGTGATGTTTAATTTAATCTGAATCCGTTGAGCCGTTAAGCCGTCGTAAAACTTTGATAATAGGAAATCTCCCGTAACAATACGAAGCGTGGCAATTGTTAGGAGTTAATTTTAAGTCTGTGACGCCATCTCTATTCGAACCTGCGTCATTACTCTGTACACCTGTCAGAAATCAGAGATTTTTTAGTAGTACGAAATGGAATAATTGTTAAACGCTGAACCCTTTTCACATTTTATATTTTAAGAGACTTGTTTGTATGCTTCACTATGTGGCACTTGTTTGTGTGCTGCGAAAATTATATATTGTGTTAATGTTTATATGGTTCGGATTTGATGTGATGATGATGTGTCTCTATCTTTAGTGCTATGAGTATACTGTACGGGCTATATTGCAAAAAAGGTGACGTAATGACGAGTTACTATTGTAAAGGTTTTTTACTGTATTAGATTTGGAATATTTATGGCATAGTTTAATATAGATGTATTTATATATTTTTATTTCGTTTGCATAAAATTTAATCTATGTATAATGTTAGATTGGAATTAATAATCACGTTTACCGAATTCGTACGCATTTGTAAAGTAAAATTGGCATCCACAATCCCAATCATTCACAATCAATGTAATAGCTCCACTATCACAGTTTATACTTTTTATAATTAACTGCTTGATTTATAAGAGGGTAAAGATTGTGTGGGCCCATAAAGTGTTTTTAAGCATTTTTGATTTGGTTCCGATTATCTGATATGATGTAGGCATATGCTGATTCGTATCAAGATTCTTACAGCCGTATATTTTCCTATGTTATATCGCTTCGGTGGTCTCTTGCATGTATATTTGACAAAAAGGATCATAAGAATTGGATTGCGCAAGTTTGTTAAAATTCGAACATGCAAGGCTTTACTGCATCTATTGGAAGGTGGAGTGTTGCGGGTAAAACGGTAGTAAAATCCATGATCATCTGAAGGTTATAATTATTACGTATAATGGAAAAGACATTGGCAATGGATGTAATGGATTATTTTTAGACGGACAGCGTCATGAACATAAAACACCTTAAATATCTTTTATTTTAACGCAAACGGCCATTACGCAGAGATTACTTTCAGTAATGGCACAAAAATAGCTGGGGTAAAAAGTGTACGAAAATCAATGTGAGAAAGCTATTGTCGTCGTAAAAATCCAACATGCCGGTTCATATGTTTCTAGTGAAAGTGGAAGAACGCAATAAAAGCGTGTCTGACTGAGGAGGTAGGTATCGTACCTATGTATGTATAAGATGGGTTGGATCTTGAGTGCGGTATCGCGGGATACGGCCCGCATCCGGGTGCAATGAATGCGACGACGGTTTCAAGGACGCGCCTCAGGTGATGACGTACGCGCACCCCACCACCCCCTGCGGCTCCCGTGGGTGTTCCGACACCCACCTAATAATGCACGTCTGTGCTCCGTCTGCCGCATCCGAACTCGTTGCAACCTTGAGTGCCACACACGCCCCTTCGCACCTGAACCCTCACCGCAACAAAAACAACGCCGTCCACTCAACACTTGCACGCGCGACCGTGACACAGCAACTTTTCCACAAATTCAGACGATAAAACCCTGCTTCTGCGTTCCGAGATTTACGCTTATTTGACACTCGAGACGTGTTGTTCATAGCGGGCGCGTTTAGACTCTTTAGATAGAGCTATAACGGTTGCTGGATCGATTTCCTTTTAATTTTACTAATCGTCGACACCACAATTAGTCAACCTTCAAGTTGATAGCTCTCTAATTATCATAATAATAGTAGCGTTGTACAGGCGCGGGGTGGCGGCCCCGTCAGCTGAGCGAAAACGAAAGTAAACAGAACTCGGTCAAAGGGTTTGTACTCACCTACCCGCAATATTTATGTGGGTACGGGGGTGGTTGTACCCACACCCGATCCAGTCGCCGCCCGCCTTTGATGGATTGGTCCGGCGACCGGCGCGGATGGTTCTAGTGAAACACGACCAAACTGTACTTACGAGGCGTTAGTCTCGATTTCCTGCTAGCTCACAGCGATAAACTTTTACCAGCAAATTATTATTCAGCGAAAGTTCTTGAAATTCTTTGTGTTTTGTTTTGGGACGCAACAGACTCCCCGTCTCCCCCTAGTTGCCACCCCACGCCATCTACCAAAGTTATTCTAGTGTCACGGATTGTTAAATAACAATTGTCGTAAGGTTCAATGTTCATCTGTAGACGACAGGAAGTTTTATATTTATTTTTCATGACGGTAGACGATTAAGAGAACTGTTGTTTATCACATTTTGTACAATTTTCTGTTAGTTTAAAATAGACATTGAAACCTACGGACGTATGTTAACCATCGCCGAACAAAACTTACAGTGCAGTTTGGAGAAAACGCGCCATTTGTTAATATTACTGGCCACGAAACCCTGCAATCTGAAATGAGACGTTCCTCCAAGCAACTTCCTTCACGACAAATTCAGTAAGTCTCTTCCTAATCAGGTGAATTGTACTACAGTTTTCTACATCTGAGCACTTCTCGGCACTAGGAATTCTTTTAATTCGCGTCACATCGGATTCCTGAAATAAAAACATCACAAACAATCAAGACACAGGAACAAGTGAGATTACCCCGAGTGAGTCTACTACTGCGCCGGCCATTAAATGGAACACATCCCAGGTCCCAGCGTTATTTCGCTGTCGTCGACTGCTAACTATCCAGTCACCGATATGACTGGGATACCCTGCTGAAGTTATATAATCCTGGTTATTCGTCGTATCAGGAACATGAAGCTTTCACTGCGCTTCCACGAATCTGAAGAGCGATGTGTCCAGTGTTCAGAGTTTGCTACTGTTATTCTTTCAGGTGCGAGGTTACAGACTGATTGTTATCGCTGCTCTTGCCCGGCGATGATCACTTCAGCTGCGGAGGTAAACTGCCAGGAGGTTACGTGAATGCGGCTGGGGAGTGGCCGCTCTGCGATCGTTATATTTTTGGAACGCAAGCAATCTAGAAAACTTCGGTAGCGTGGTTCGGGAATACGGTGATGCCATCTCGTAGTATACGGTTACAAGTCATTTTACCTGTATACATTTTCATGATATTAAAAGATGCTATGAAAATCTTGCGTCCAGCGAAGCGGGTGTGTGACAGGTAGGGTAGTAACATACATCGTCCCTCTAAAATACCGTTACTAAAATCAACGGTATTAAGACGTAGCGTATTGCCGGTACTGAATAGGTTTCGGTTTTACCGTGAAACGAGGCGCTGCTTATCGAATTACGCAACGAGAGACCTTCGGCACGGCGTCCCTTAGTCCGAGCCCGGTACACCCGATCCGCTCTGAGCTGATTAAAACGTTACTGCGAATCGAATTTCAAGCCGATCGAGCTCGCACGGGTCAAGATCAATCGGATCAACTGAATTCCAACGAAAACAAGTGCCACACCGAGATGTATACGTAATCGGCACCCTGGTAGATAATAAAATTACAATGACTCACATCAATTGTTCTGATATCTGTCAGCGTGACGTAGGCGGCAAGGTCGCGAACTTACAGCGTGTTCAATTATCGCTTGTAAATAAGGGAAAATATGAAAAGTGAACGACTCCACTTGACCCGGAGCTGTGAATATCAGGGCAGCCTTATCGATAGCCTTGAAACGTGACGCGGAAACTAGCTGCGGAGTGAAAGCATTGTACGTTTGATGCAATGAGTGTCTGCCGCGAACTGTGTCGAGGACGTTCTGCCACTGTAATGAATGAATTAAGTGCTCGCATCGATTATACTTCTATATTTCAATACGTGATCGTGAGTTGTCTAAAGGTTGCATAAAGTATGTGACTGGCATTTACTATTTTGCTCAACTGCAGCCCATCATCGATACATTGCAAAGCACGGATTCTTCCTTACAACTTAATATGACTCGAGGATAGAATAGACGAAACGAAAAGTTCACAAAATTTTACCACCAACTTTCTCTGTGAGCCTTACCCAATTTACTTTCATTGACGAAGTTTACACGATGCGATTGAAAAAAGGCAAACAGCAACAGTCTAAATAAGTTACATACTTTTTAATATTTCACACTTCATAGTATTTTTTGCTAGCAAAAATGTTCATGCCAACAGAACTAATTTCATATTTAGATTTTGTTTCTGAACATTTGTTTTGTGCAATGTGAGCGAAGCGCATTCGAGCTAAACTAAAATACAATTCGGTAAACAAATTTCCCCCGTTAAATAAACCGGGCGTTGCGTCGGTATGTCGGTGCAGTTTCCAAAGTTTGAAACGGCGTGCAGTAAGTGGACCCGTCGCACCATCGGAGCGCGGCTGATTGCGGCGGGTTCCGACTATTTATACATATATAGGCTGACTAGGCGCACTCGTAGATGCGTTCCGGTGCACTTATTCGCAAGTAAACTGGTGTGCATAATGGATGTTCGGTCAAGGCCGTCCATGGCCGCGCAGCCCTGTTTGCACGTGGCCCGATTGTTTTATCCCGCGACTATTGTTTGTGTGTGCGTTTGTTGCGTAGCACAATAGCGGTTCAATTGGTGCATGTTAACGTTTGCTTGCGTGAACTTTGGAACAATGCGATTGTCCCGTTACAAAGATGCGTTTATTTGTACTTGCTTGTACTGTTTTGTGAGGAGAGCTCTCTGGCAAGCTTACATTTGACGAATGTTGTGTGAGCAACGTGTTCTGTTGATTTTTATTTGTGTAATTACAAAATGATTAATTCATAAGTAGCATTTGAATTTATATCATTAATTCATCAACCATCAAGCTTAACTAGTCAATAGCGTAAGAAGTTCTCGACCTATTTAAAATGAAATAATATATTGAGATCCTACTGAGATGGAACATAACTTGTTTACTACAGACTTTCCTAGTAGTAGATTAATGTCCTGTTGAATCCTTGCGTTTCATTTTCGTATGTCTATTGTTCGTTCTCTGACAGTTTACTGCATTTGTAGGTAGGAGAAAATTCCAGTACACTTCGACGCTGCCATCTGCAAATATCAAACTAACTGGTCAACAATCCGGCGAATTCCCAACAGTTTTATTGACACATTACATTCGCAAACGCGGTACACCGTGCAATAATTTTATATAAGCCACGTTTTATATTTATGCTTTAATATTGCCGATGATTGAACAAACTCTGTTATGAATTGAATTTACTAGAACGGTCAATCCCAATATAAAAACTTGCAGTGGACCTGTACAATGTAGGTACAATCTAAAAACGAGATGCCGATACTGTCTAGACATTGCCTCTTTCGACAAGATAGTCTTATTATTATGATACAATAAAATAATTAATTACAGTGCCCATAGTGTATATAATTTTACAGTGTGCAAACACTCAATGCCCTTCTCGAACTCTGCAAAGTTTCGGGAACGTGACGAATCACGTTCGGGACGAATCCCGAACTCTGTAGTATGATCGACATATTTCGAAGACTTCACTATTCAAATGTATAAAAAAAGTCGTCAAGCTGTATTAATACAGTATTTATTGTGGTATATTTAATAATGCGATTTTGGAAAGTAGTATTCTCATATAATTTATGTGTATTACCAACTTTGATTTCGATATTAAAAGTTAGTGATTTACGTTTTTATTATAATTTGAGCTTTTTGATTTTGTCCAAAACACCTTTTTTTTTTACTCTTAGAACTTAACAACTTTATTAGAACGATTGTCATTTGTAGCGATCATATTTTTGTCAATGCGAAGTACAATCAGAATCAAAATGAAATGAATAAAATCAAAATGCTCGAACACGATCTACACAGCACAATTAAATATTTCCAATAAATAACGATCATATTTTTACGAAGCTTCTCGGAAGGATGGCCGAGAAGGGGAGGGCGGCAGCCTTAGGAAGTTTCTGGAAGGGGTTGTGGCATTCCACGAACCTGCAGATCCTGACACGCAACAATATAAAAGACAACGGCAAGATGAATATCTGATTTTAATCTAATACCTTTGGTATCGGCTACATGTGGTGCTGAAACGTAATTTTTGTTACGTGTAGTAGGTATATACACTATAGTTGCGAGATAATAATGTGACCGACGTTTGTTTACGTCTGATACGATGAACAGGTGGTCTATAATAACGTACAGTGAAATAAAAATAAAGAAGAGATAATTGTCGTGGGCGGGGTTACGAGTACCAGTCACGGCCAAGGACGCGCTCTTTGTCGGCTCTGATTAATTGAATGGGAGCAGTTCGGATTGTCGTCATTTGGGGTTAACGAAATAAAAAATATGCCTCGCCTCGCGTTGATTAAGCCATCTAATGAAAAACAAAAGGGATACAAGGTTGTTGACCTATTTTGTACGTTATTTTAATTTGTTGGATTTGACTTAGAATCCTTTGATAGGATCCGTAGGTAATTTTCAATGTGCTTCGTTAATTATCCATTATTTTATGGTCATTTGTCATTATGTATTTCTTCTTCTTTATTGTTCTTTCAAACGACCAGAACTACATCGCTTTGCACGATTAGATTGGATTGTAGCCATAAATCAATTTTAAATATAAAAATGATTATAATTGTCGACTTGACGATGAATAATTCGTTTTGTGTATCTCGATATGTAATCGTAAATGCATCTCTGTTACTGATTGTGTAACCTCTGAACGTCTTCACCCATTGAGGCGATCATACTCAGTAATTGTTTATTTTAGAAACATTTTCTACAAAGTAACGTGTTAATAAATTCTTTGTTTGTAAACTGATGTTATTTATATTTAATGTTTGTCAAAAGAACATCTGCCATTCGGTTTCAAATAAAAGGATTCATAAATATATATTTTATTTGTTTATTTTATCAATATTATGTTATGTTAGTGTCTGCCTATCTGTCTAAACGGGATAACTTAAACTGCAAACATTCTGTTATGGTTTTTAACTTTTGTCAATAAAAATATTCTCCCATTCATGAGATGAAGAACAAAATTTATGGAATGCCTTATAAAACAAGTGACAATGTTTCGATTTTGGTTATTGTAATATGTTAACGTAATCAAGTCCCTCGAAGCAAATACCGATATCTTAGTACCGATGTACAATGCCCCAAATGGACCCCATGTGCACCACTAACTGCCAATGTGTAAACAACTTGACTAATATTCACTTTATCTCATTCAGGGCTACGAGCGCGGCGGTTCGCCCCAGCCCCCCACGCATCCTCAAGGCGCGCCCAGTCCGGGCTCCGCTCAAAGTGCCCCCGGAGCCCTATCGCCTACTCAGGACTCGCAACACCCGCCGCATTTGCCGCCCGGGTCCCAACCACCCCCGCATCAGGTAAGAGTTAGTTCACAGAGCATGAAATGTCAAATTTTATATGACAATATTCACCGAGGTGTTCTATGGAAATAGCTAAAAAATGAGAACACGACCCACCTTATAGAAGTGATCAGCGTTCCCATAGACATCCGTAACCCAAAAAAGATCACCGATGCGTTGCCGAACAATATTGAAACGAGGGATCCGCCGAATAGAATCTCTCGGACAATCCCAACGAAAAGCATAGAACACGTTTCACGGTTAGGTTTGTAATTTAGAGTAAGGTGAGATTTCTCTAGAATTATAGTTTTTTTACATATTCGTAAACCGTATAGCATCTAATATAATATAATGTGTAGGTAATCCGCTTTCAAAAAAATCATAACCGCTGCACAAGAAGTACTTCCTGTTGTCCGTTTATATATTTATTTTGACATTTGTTTAATCAGGGACGTACTAGGAGTACCTTCGAGATTGTATTTAAGATTTTTAAAATTCATATTTTTTAATGTATAACTAGGTACAGGAGCGTATTCGAAGTGCAGAATTAAAACAAGTCCATAATATTCTCCAATTATATTATCTCAAAATATCATATGGATCGATGAAATTCAGGCCGATTTAAATGTTTATTGTCACAATCATAATTCGGTGCTCTCTTTGTCTACGCGTGTGTTGGTTGTGTGTGGGCGAATTAAGCTTTACATTATTTCTAGCCATAGGCACGTATCATTAGTTCTAGTTAACCCCTCTATTATAATCACTAGTTCTTAATGGTGTTTGAAATTTTTACTTATTTTATATATAAGTCAGGTTAGTTGTTTTTATTTTTTTTACTTTTTTGAAATAATATTACAAGTAATACCTTTTATATGGAACTTTTTTTATATGGAATTTTAAACTTTGCGTGATCGTGCGTTTTAAATGTATTTGTGTATGATTTTTGTATCTTATGCCGATTTTTCAACCCAACTACATGGATCATGGGTACGGTGGAATTGCGCCGCCGGAGAAAACTTGACACTTGACAGATGAATCTGTCAACGTTCGTTTTAACTTTTTAGGTATCATATTTGCGCACTGATTTTGACATTGTTTTCAACTTACATCAACTAATCAATAAACACCGCGATTTAGCTAATTTAAAATGTTACCTATACCTTTAGCTACGTACGTAAGTGCAACAATGGTCAAGGATATAACTGTAACACATGCATAAATTTCATGTCAGTTTATACTGTCAAATGTTTTGATAGAAACATCGTATCTTTATCGCGGCGAATGGCGACGCTTGCTACTTTATCGCAAAACTTACGTTATCGTGAGCTACCGATAATAAAAATATTTTGATAAATTCACCCGTAGAGGAGTGAATATGTTTTTCTTTAAGTGTATGTCGAAGCGACACGCGGCGTAGTCGAAACCTCGGTGTCGTGGAGATTATAGAAAATTGAATCGCAAGTGTTGTATCAAAGTTGCGTCCGAAAGGCGACGCGTCACCGCCTCCGTCATGACGATCTGTCGCTGGACTTTGTATGCCATTAATAGCCAAAATGACTCTTGGAGATTTGTAAAAATGCAAACTTAGTAGTAGTAGGTACAGTTGACACCGCTACAGTTTAGTTGATATATAAGAAACAAGATTTTATTTTCTATTTGAGATAATATAGAATAAATTTTCCTTTCAATCGAATCATAATATCTATTCTAAATCTTCTAATCCTATTTCTTCACTGAATCGTTTAGGCTATTCGATAATATATATCCATAAAGTATTTTATGTATGTGGAGCAGAAAGATGATGGATTCACGAAATTTTATATATGTTTGGCCGAATTACATACTCTGTTCTCACTTGCGTTTGTTTTACGTAACGCTGAGTGATATATATGGAAATCTGCGGGGCCCCTAACAAAAATTGCACACGCTTTATATGAATAGTAGGAATAATCCACGAAACTCGGGCTACGAGAAAACTTCGGCTGTGAGCTTTACTGTTATCGCCTTCCATTAAACTGCTGCCGAATGTTGGAGCCCTCGTGTTGAGCAATTTTAAAAAATTACCCATCCCGACCATAACTATTTCAATAAACAGTCTATGGTCATATCCGTCCTAATGGGCGACTTTTACTTTCAGAAAGTTTGTTTCTTGTTTTTTCCGCTCTTTTATGCGTTATAAAAGTTCCCGCTCATAAGAATATGGCCTTGTTTTTTTTGTTGTGGAAGTTATTCTCTTTTATTCCCACTAGAAATGTAAATAACATTCTTTCTTTATGTTACCTTTGTTAACTTAGTACAATTAGGTTCAGGCTATATATATATATATAGGATGGGTCTTATTGTGATGTTGTATTTTTGTTTGTGTAAATAACTGAAATAGATCCTTCAAACGTTAAGACTGAGCTCGCAAAGGTATTAACTGCGCATTCAGCTTCGGGGGCGTGGAATAACTCGCTTCTGTGAAGCTCTTCTCGACTTTGTTAAGCCGGCGGGCGTTTGGTAGAGTTAAGTCCTCGGTATAAAATCACCAGTTCTCGGTGTGCTCGTTCAAAAGATCCGCCTCCGTGTATCCGTTCACGTCGACCACAGTTGAAGCGGCACAATTTATCCAGCTCGCTTCTCACGTTGCTCGTGTGATTGGTTTTTGATTCGTGTTTAGATTAGTCACATAAAATTAAAGATACCTTTCGTATGTAGATATATGTGTGAACATATGTTGAAGCTTGATAAAATCCACTTGTGTATTTATATCGCAAGAATTTTCTTTTTACAACGCGAACCCAATTTTAGCTAACAATATTAGCTAAAATCTCAGCACCACCAACATAACAGCTGTAGGTCACATACATATACATACATCATAATTATTTTCTTCTTACGTGTTAGGAAGCGATTAAAGTCGTTAATCTGTATCGTATTTTACCCTATTTTAAAGTAAAATGTACGTGTACATACATCAGCAAGTGTAGTACATCGCGGATCCTTAAAAGTCACATGCGGGTGTATTGGCTAGATAGGATCATTATACACCATTGATCGGCATCCGCTGTGGAACGTGAGCAGAGTGTTTTGGCCCGCTCCGTTCCACGCACGATTAGCATATTTCTGACGGCATCTACACACGGCCCGCACGTGACGTGGGCACTGTCTTTGAGGATGACAGATAATGAACTTGGCTCCACGTTAGATCTTTCATCTTCGCTTTGTGTCATTGTTTGACCATTTCGAGCATAAATAGTCGTAGTTATTTAAGATCCAAATTTATTTCCTATTTAGCCTAAGGGACGTCATGACTCGAAACCATTCTTTCGAGAAGTGTCTTCCTCTCCGTTTATAATGTAAGTCATGCAAATTCACCATACAATAAATGTACGATGGAGACTTTGAATGAAAGGAAAGAAATAACTTTTAACTTTAATGTTCCCGTAAAGATGAAACCATGAACCACGCTCCTCCAATG
>PDGT01000022.1:3525503-3549700 GCA_003671415.1 Megathymus violae
CTTGTATATATGTGTGTGTGTGTGTATATATGGGTATCGTTGACGGTATTTCGGAAATTCATCAAAGGACATTTTATCGAATTCCTTCCTACTCTTATGCAAATCAGTATCAGTTCATCGAAAAAGTATTTTATTCCGTACCTGACACTATATCACGGTGACCCTGTTGGGAATCTTCTAATACGGGCAACACGAGTTTCAAGATTGTCTTCTACATCTAGTTTTATTCTGCAGTGGCAGTTTGAATGACGCCCTGTATTATTATAAATGGAGTGTAAGCTCCGTCGTTATAACAATCTCATGTCAGGGTTTTATAAATTACAATCTTAGGTCAAGCATAGTATTTTCTTCCAATAACAGAGCTTGGAATAATAAAGAGAAAATAGTTACATTTTATTTGTGTGTAACACTTGAGATTCATGATTGATAACAACTATTTGATGTCGAAGTAAGCGGAATTTAATTGCATTACATTTGAAAGGCGTCACGATCCTCGTAACAATAGATCCCAAATGACAAATGCATATTTCTTTTTGGGAGACCGAAGCGATATTCTAAAATGACATGCTTTTTATACTAGAGACAGGCAAACTGGCATATACGGATCAACTGATCGTGAGTGGTCAAAATGTATTATTGGACCGTTGCATTAGGACATCAAAGCGATTGCTCTCGGTCGAGACAGGTGGGACACGAGGCAAGGCCCGCGGGCGCCGGCCAGCCGCACTACTCCCCCGACGTCCCTCTTTGTGACACGGCTAGCGTTGGCCGGTAGCGTTGGCAGTATGCGAATATCAGAACACGGGTATTTAATATTTTTTAAGAACAAACTGGTCACGTGGTAATAAGTGACACGGGAGGCGCTACCGATATGTGGTGACGGACAAGGAGTATTTTTAGAGGAGAACTAAAGTTGTATTTAAAATCATCTACAAATGCATTCAACTTCTGAGAGCTGAAATTTAAATGCCTTATTTGTGAGTTTTGCTGGAAACTTAGTATTGGAACAAATGTTAAAGTTAGGTTATGTGCTGCGACGATATTACCAGTCGGACCTCACAAACATTTTGTTACAGTTGATAATTCATAATGTACGAACAATCCGTAGATAATAATAATTCCACCTGGAGACGCTACTCGTCTCATCCCCGTGTGCGACGCGAGTCGCACGTCACGCGAGCGAGGGGTCTCGGCGCGCTGTTTCCCGAGTTTCATTCTGTTTGTTTATATGCTTGTAGGTTACAGTCGGATTTTGCTCTCGATTGTGGTATTTATCACGAGTACTCAAAACAAATAACGTGTGTAAGAAATTTTTCATTTCTCATCAGGTAGAATATTCATAAGCGTAAGATTCTCATTGTTCTTGTCCGTACTTAGGCTTGAGACAACTTTTCTTACAACTGTGTTATATCTAACTGACCCTGAGGTATATGATTTAACTGGTTAAACCTCAGTCAGACCTCAGTCAGAAAAAATGTTAGGTAGATACCTAACATTTTTTCTATTTATATTAACAGTATAGCAACGCGCCCTCATAATTTTAAGAGAAACGTAATCTTTACTTCAAATCGTCCTTGCACCCAGACTATTGTTTTTTTTCTTTAATTTGTCTCCGACGGTTTCATGGTTATCCTTATTTTATCCTTTTAGATGTTGGTTTTTAGAATTCTTTAAATTACAAAAATATTTATTTATGCATCAAATGAGAAAAAAACCCTTACAACGTTGTTTAATCTCTTAACAAAACTTTTATGCTATTTTTTTTACTTGTATCGTATAAAAGTCTATAACATCTTTATTATATGCGGCTTAAGTGTCTGTTTGTCGCCGGTAGCTTATTGGTTGCTTGCGTAACTGTACTAGTCAATGGGATGAAGTTGCCGCGGCATTCAAATAGTCCATATACACTGATACCGTACATGCAGTTATCATTGTTTTAATTAAATTATCATGGTATTTAAGTACATTTAAATATTTTTAATTCATACAATTGTTGCTTATTATGCATTTAACTATATTTACATATGAATTACCTAGAAACTTGCAAACGTTGAGAAATAAAAGGAGACGAAACCAACTAACGAGTTGTGCGCAATACGTCTCATCAGGTAGGTTCATCCAAACTTGCACAAATCATTTTAATTACAATTTATAACATCCAGAACAGCATTCATTTCGTCTGACCTTGGGCTTTCTAGTAACGATACAAACATGTCAACTAAAAAGGTAATTATGTTCTATGATTCTATTTTTTGTTTCGCGTCCTTTCGCGTGATCCCGTTATAGACTGACAAGTATGAATTGATACAGGCAGACAAACTAAAAATATATGTTTTAAAGTATATAATATTGATAACGAAGCCTAAATTAATATATCCATTCAAAAAATGTTGAATGTACAGATTCAGCCCCGCTATATAGTTTTATTAATAGCATGCAGTTATCATTAGAGTAATTCCGATAGATGATAAATTGTTATTGATGATAATTTCAAACATACACAGCCATGCAAGCCGTACGTAAAGATGTAGACATATTTGAGGCTTTGAGAAAACGTCCAATATTGAGCGACTTCAAAAAAGGAGAAATTTCTCAATTCGTTTGTATGCTTTTTTAAGTTTGGTGTCTTAGAACTTCGTTGTTAGTCAACCGATTTGGAAAATCGGTTAATAAACCGATTGGAACAGTTCCCGTTGGGTTGGGTCCGTCTTGAATTTTAGGAAAAAACATTATTAAGGATGAAAATACTAGATGAAACCAGGAAATTCACCTTCTTCGAATTGAAGTCCGGTATTATTTTTTTTTGCTTAAATATTTACTGTGTTAATAATCTAACTGTATCAATCATGTTCACCAAGCCTAATAAGCTTCCATTGTTTATAACATGTGTTTATACTCGTGTATATCCTGTATTAAGTCCTTTCGAATTTAGATCGTTATATGTATAAATATATATACTTAAATATGTATATGTATACATTAGAATATGTACGTGCGGGTGTGAGCGTGACGGAAGTTTTAATGAGTTTTCGGATCGAAATGGAAATGTATCATGATATTCACTCAACTATGAAAGTGTATGCAATAATTCGACCACCATAGTTATATTTGCTCAAGTAATTAGTAAACTATTCGATGGACCTTTAAGAAGGCAATACCGAATAGTCAATGTTATGTAGTACTCATTAGATACATGTATGCTGAAATTTTAATTACTTCCGTTCCGATGACGTGCGGTGTCCAAAAATAAATTGTGTATAGGCGGCAAATCTATGTTTGAACCCGTATAATACAATTATAATTATACAAACCGTAAAATTTATCCTACTAAATGTAGTGCAGTCTTCACTCCTAGCGAGTTAGGTTTCGAGGGTCGAGAGGGAAACGAACGAAAGTAAATGGAACTGTTATGTTATCATAAACCAAAATAAAATTAATTCACACTTCGCCATTCGCAATATAATATTATTAGTAGATTCTCGCGTACAAAGGCAAATAAATAATTTTACCGAGTTGCGAAATTCCCTTTTATTTTAATACTCGTCATCTATCCTGCTTAACCCAGTGTTTAAATATTGGATTGTGAACCCTGTTCGTCTGAAAAGATAGAGCGGGGCCGTTTGATGTTGATTGATACCGTTAGACGAGCATTGTCTCGCGACTCGCGGGCGTCGCGGCCCATCGGGGGAGTAGGGACGCGCTCCGTGCAACGTAATCGTAAACAATCCAGATATCCGAAAAGGAGTATACCTAAATTATTTCGCATTGCATCTAATTTTGGAAATGAAACGAGTCGCTTCGTGAGATCCTTTGTTTCACTGCATTAGGAAGTTGAATTCGAACTTGGTTACAAATGATCATGGATGCAGTAGCCGCGTACGGCTTCATTAAAAAAATGTTTTTTTTTTTACTTTTATGGGCACCGTTTATTATACCGTTTATTCTGAGTGATGGTCGTCACGATCTACGTGCCGTTATTATTCGCGAAAGGTGTCGTAATATCTAGAATTATCAAAAGTTAAATTCTTGATTCGTCGTTTCGGTCAGAAAAATCGACCGATCTAACAAATGTGTGGGTGGGTGGATTTTGAGCGGCATGTAAAAAGTACATCGTTTACGAATTCAATAACAATCATAAAGTCCGATTTATTCGAAGTTATGCGTTTGTATAAATATGTAATATACTTTCAATTTTGATATTTTCAATACCTCTACTGTGGCAAGATCCGAAATGTCGTGTCCCTAACAACGTGACAACCCTGTTGGGGAGTCCAAATGAGTGGAATTATTAAACCGGGGTTCGGGCGATGTGTCGCTTTTTGTAATGAATGTACCCCAAATGCAGGGGGATTGCGCCGTCTCGCTTTATACTACCCGGTTGTAATGAAACTTTAAAGTAACATATCGGCGTAACATTTTACGTGTAACTGAACTTAAAAAGTAACATACTGTATTTTGATATATTCGTCTATAATCTGTTCGATATCTATTCATTATCTTAACAAATCTTAGCATATCTAAGCTACTAAAACAATTGTCGCGGCATATTAAGTTGCCGTCTAAATAAGACTGAATACTAACCAATACTGCCTAAATATGATATAATTATAATAAATTTATATATAAGCACTGATATCATTATAATAAATTTCTATGACCGCATTGCGTTCAAAGTAACGAGATGTGACGGGCTCTGATTCGACTTATGTATTTATTTATGCAACTATACATCGCCCGCTGAGTGACAGCTCAAAAGAAATATTATGCGTGCCGCGATACTAGAGAAGGGGAACGCTTTGTAAGAATGTCTTTTTACAATGCTATTCATTAATGCCGCAAACGAACCCCTTCGTATTACGGCAGAAACGGTAGTAAGCAACATTTTGAACGGAGCGTCGTGCCGTACCTTGTCGTCGAGTCGGCTCCGAACGTCAGACGAAACCGAGCAGAAAAGCACCACTACCGACTACGAAACGGTTGGCGAACGCAACGCTACACGACGAAAAGCAACTCGATGTGACATAAAGGACTTACATAACCGTGTAAAAAGTATTTCATGTAGCAAAATGTGAAATGCGAAAGAGGCAAGAAGCAACGCGCCGGGCGGCCCGCGCGCTGCACGTTCATAATAAACGAGATTGAGTGGGGCGGTGTAGACGCAAATGAATGGCGGTAACAGCGGAGAGCGTAATCAGCCGACGGGCGACGCGGCGACGCGCGTTCGCATGTGAAAACAAACCGAATGCATTGCGCTACGAACAACAAAAAAAAAAATTGAATCAAACGAGATCTCTTTGAAAAGACGAACGAACGAACACTTTTGACATTGTTTAACGCTTCCTCTAGATCGAGTACGCAACCGAAACGGGGAACGGGTACAATGGGCACAGGTGTTGATGTTTTTTTGTCATGGGAATGAAATATAGCAGTGTGACGTCGAATGTGAGATTTTAATTAAGCAGTTGAGTGTATTAATTTGGGAAATTTCAATATTTCCGCATTCCAATGCGATGTGTTTAAAAATAATCTTTTATTTATGCTCTATCTATCTTTCTTTTAATTTTTCATACACATTTCTAGGTTTATTACTTTGTTATTTCTGAAAGATGTGTCACCCGTACGGAACGTGCATTAATAAATACCCTTCTGTTCTGTAACAGTATTGAAATTATTGACGTTCGAATATATTATTTTAATATTGTGTTTGATAATTGACATGATTTGTCTCTGGATATTTTTTTCATGCTCTCTGGATAATTTTAAACGTAAACGAGGTTCAATCTTATTTGTATACATTTATATGGTGCTCGAGTCACAAATACAGGTCGATACATTTTTGCAAATTGAACGAGCCGTGACTGGCCGGCCGTCCGGCCGCAACGATTTACGTTCCATAAATAAATGATTAAAGATCATAAAGTTGTCATTATTTATGTTGACCGCGATGTCGGTATTATCTGTCGTAAAATACAACTCGGGTAAGGTTTTTTTTCAACCAGTCGTTATATTTTGTTTGAGCCTGTTGGCGAATTTTTGTGAGGGTCGAGGGTGTATTACTGTGTCATAAAGGTCCTCGTTCATGCTCTCTGAAACCAGGCTCATTAAGCCCGGTATCCATGAGCAGGTTGATAAATTGTCAACTGGTTTCGGCGGTGCGGAGAATGCGTAGATGTGTGCGTGCACTAAGCTCTCGTAATTCGCTTACATGACAATCGCGACAAAGAAAAATGAGTCATATCCATTTCAACAGTTTCATTGAAGCTCAGTAGGTACAATAACGAAGTTTTTTTTTTCATTTTAAAAGGCTTACATTCGACTACAATTTATTGACTTATTAAATGTAACACAATAGCTAAATTCACTGATAAAATGTAATCTTGTCTTCTTCGCTTCTACTTATCTCTCCGTTATTGCACTATCTTCACGCACTGAAATTATAGTCGTCGAGTTTATTTTTACGAATACTTTTCGAAAGTCGAACTACGTCATCGTTTTAACAAATGTGTACCGTGAGTGATCTCGGAATAAGAAACTCCCAAGAGGTTTTTTCCTACTTATAATTATATACAGCATTTTTTCGTGCTACTATTTATGGCTATATACTGTACTCATTTCCAAGCAGTGTGTTGTCTTTAGAATAATTATATAGTTTGTAATAGCCTTCTTCGTTAGAATGCTGTTGACGCGAGTTTTTAATTTACGGTATGGCGTTTTCGTCATTGTAACGGAATTGTATTATAAATATTTACTCCTCTACCTATGAAAGAGCTTAGAATTATAAATATTTACACACTTACCCATGATTTTTAGTGAATATCACTCTTCTTAAATTGTATAAATGTATTGTGACACAATAGATAATTTCTTTAAAGATATTCACATATCGTTAAAACTGAACCGCCCGAAGTTCCGCTCTTCGCTTCCTTTTAAACCCCCAGACTTTGACAAGAATATTCTAAAACTAGAAGCATTTAAAATTTAAATTGTGTGCCTGAAATTTCTATTGATTATTTACAAAACATCTCCGCGTCGGTGGACATCGGGTTTTAGAGGCGCGCCGCGCAGACTCCACTTGTCCGGTATTGGTGTCGGTGGACTGCGACATCAAACAAAATAGCACCATTCGGTACCTCGAACCGGAGAATTAATCTTCGTTTGCTGAGTTTCTAGCGGCGAAACTCTCTGTAATCCGAAGGAGCCTTCGCCGAACCATTACACGACGAATGGAGATTTATCCTTTGATTTGCAAATATAAATTGAGTTTAGCCTACTGGTTCGTGGTTCCCTCTAGTATCACATGCGTTTAAATAACAAAACGGTATGTATCAATTAACTAACGCAATGTGATCTACGCAAGTACAAATCTATACAGTTATAATTATACCGGTGCTTAGTCTTAAACCATGGAACAATGAAGGCCTTCGCTTCAGATGTAACTGCCTTTGACATCGCCATTAAGTCGTCCAACTCGGCCCTCCTATCAGCGCGTCGAGCCCCTTTATTTTCTTTTCAATTAATTCACATCCCAGTTCGTCGAAAAGTTACTCACAAACACTGAAATAGAAATTGATAGGCGATATTTCCGCGGTCTCGATAGCCCAATTATAATTTAATCCTATCGGTATGAATAATTGTAATAGTAAATTAAACCCTAAAATACAACGGACCGACAAGTTTAATTACAGGCTATACGCTTTTGGGAGACCGAATAATAAATTTGGCGTTGATAAAATTTTATCGCGCGCCTATATTTTATTTAGGCGTTCGTTTGGACAGATGGATGGAGTGGACGCCGCATTCAACTCGAATGTAATTATTGCGGTCCGATTTCGATAATGCGTTGCGAGGCCGCTCGCGAACGAAATGTGGTCGGCTACTCGTTAAACTTGCATTTTAATAATTGATAGCGCTCCCGACACAAAGCAGATAAAGCTTTTTCATGTTATTTCATTTCCATCGCACGGCCGCGCACACGGAATAAAAGGTATTCATTTTGCTGAAAATAATAATTAGTCAAACGTCCCTGTGTAACGAATGCCTCGAATTATTCCGATAGGCGCTCATTGATGCACATTATACGGAGGTTTTCACGAGGCGTGCGCCGACATCGCGTCTACAACGCGACAGTGCGACGTCGTCGTTGTCGAGCCGCGGTGTTGTCACTATCTGGCGAGGTCCAGTGAAGCGATGCTGGGTAAATCCTACCCCAATTACGGGGCGCGTGGGTCGTGCCGTGTGGGTTCTTTAATCGCGCTGTAAAAACGCTCGATAGCCGGTAATGAGGCCGTAAAACGAGACCCGCTGGCCCGCAACCATACAAACTGTTTCTTGATAGTCGCACACATGCGAGTTCGACTCGACTCGCTCGCCGCTATTCTACACCTGTGTGCCGTCGGTATTGTGCGACTCGTTAAGTATTTTACATTCCCTTTTGACGTTGGACGCCGTGCGATATGCGTAAGAAATTGCGCGGTATATGCACACGATTAAGTGGCATACTTTATCGCTCTAAATAGTAATAATATACTTTGTTTCAATCTTAAAATTGTATATATGTAATAATAATTACTAGAGAGTAATTAGAATGACAAAATAAGGAAGAAACTAGTTGGTAAATAACTATAAGTGATTTTTTTCTATACAGATTATCTTTGAATGTGCTCCTATAGGGAGCATGCTGCTGATTATAATTCTATATAGGCGTTAAATGAAACGGCTTTGTACAGTTGGAGTTCTGGTCTCGTCGGGTGAAGACGACGATGTGTTGAATTTAGTTGATAATTTTTAATTTAAAAGTATTTAATCATGTTTTTAAGTTGGAAACCCTAAATGCCTGCAGTACAACACCGGCGAATTAATTCTTCGTGTTACGTGATATAGATATGTATTTTTGAAAAACTTGTTCGCAGCTGCAACTTGCTGTGTGGTTCAACATTGAAGTTTGATATTATGAACTTACCATGGGTGACTCTTTGTAACTGTATAAATTAACCGCAACAGATCGCATCACTCTATTTTACATTCCTATTTGCATATACTTTAGTTCAACATTAACGAGCGGAATCAATGTTGTATTCAAAAATTTTTTAGTTGGTCTACAAGTAGTTTGGTAAGAAGAACATTGTAAAACACATGCTCAGTAAAATACCTTGATACACCGTAAGCGGTTGCGATACATAGTTAGTATAAACAGTATAATGTAGAAGTAGTTAATTTAAACAAATTTTCATACAGACGACGCTGAATATAAATCTGGTCACAACGTGTGCACTCAGTTTGTTAGCGGCCTTAATAAAACGAACGGCGAGCTACGTAAACCGTGACGTACATATGATTCCTTAATGCAATATAAAGTCGACGAAGCCCGTTCATGACATCCAAGAGAATCCTATCGCGGGACCTTCCCGTATCATTATTGTTTTAGGACCGCCTATAGTAATGTGGACATGTACACTTGCTGCTGTCCTAAAGGGAACCTCGCCGTTTTATGATCCACAACAACTACAAACTGCCTCACTACGCGCCCGCTGGACTGGCGGGATAGTGCGTGGGGTATTCGGATGTCAAGGGTCACCGTTTTACCCGGGTTTGAACTCGGGAGAACTAGTGTCTCGCGGTGGAAGGGAGAACCCCGCTGGTGATTAGGATTGCGGTCATCCGTTAACTTAGCCAATTTGTAGACAACGTTCTAGCTGATGTTCGGGAGCCTCGTCCGGCTCTAAGAGCTCGCGTTGCAGCGGGTATAGGGTTGGACTTGCGTGGAGGGGCATCCCTCTCAGAGCCTCATGTGCCCCTTTGTCGGAGTTGTAAAGTGGACCATAAATTTGGCAACTGGCTGCATCTGGCAGTCGCACGTTATGACGTCTTGCGGGCGTCGCGACCTGCTCAACACGATCGCTCGTATTGTCAGGTTCTATAGAGTCTGCAGTCTTTTGCGTTGCCACTGCGAAATCAACGCTGAGAGGCGACCCCCTGCGGTACACGCGCGCACTTATTAGACCCCCCATTCTGAGGTCACGTGTTCAACCGATATTACGAACGACCGCTTATCTAAAAATCACACTGAGAGCTTACTAGCATAACCGGCAACGGATGTATCCAACAATTTGTACACGAGCCAACATACAAAGATATTTATTATCCAGCCTTGGCCCCCAAACAAGGTTCTAAACGAAATCTAACCAACACGAAACCACCCTCGGCAGGTTGTAGTTTGTTCATGAATTTTAATAACCTGAAACAATGTTTGCAAGCATTAAATTGCTTTAACGCTGACGTACCTCTAATCTCATACATATCATTAACGTCGGCTTGTTGTAACCACTGACTAAACCGGAAACAATGTAACGGCTATAACCAGGTTAGTCGCCACCCGGCTAACCGATGCTGGTAATGGGATTAGGGTCTGCAATTATTGGCCACAATCGGATATATTATCGCCTCGACGCCATTGACCTCACGACCCCAACGTCGTATAATGACGCAACGAGTGTCGCCGCAACCATCAATCACCGGCTCGTCATCGTGACGCTTCGCGACCTGTGCCACCGCACACAGCGACTAGCCCGACCCGCATCTTTTTATTATCAAATTAACGAGTAAAAAATAACAATGCTCGCTCGCGACATGGTAGCTTCGTTTTGCTATACCGTTTTGTGTTCGACGCTCTTATCGCACAACCTTTACACGGCCTTTTTACGTCCGTTCGACGTATTCGAATACGTATCAATGAATGCGTAAAAAGGTAGTAACGATGAACTCTCCTTTTTACGACTCCACAACGGACGCATACCTATCAAAATAGGCGAGGTGTTCTCGATCTGCATAATGAAATGCAACGGACGGCGAGACTGAAGTTGGTGAAATATCCAAAGCGCTTGTGGAATGATGTCATCGGTTTGCGATGAGACGGTACTACGCCTCTCAAGGCGCGCTCGATCCGTGATCAACACTTAGAGCGACTTCATGGCATTCTTAGACTTTAACAGAGTAGTCGCATAGCGTTTTATTGTATATGCCGCCACGGCATACATTTAATAGCTCTGTCATAAAGGTCGTCTTCATACGACCCGAAAGAAAGATTGGTTTAGTTTTCTGACCCACTCACATCGCCCGTTAGATCAAAGGCGGATTCCGCGCGGCCCCCTCCTTAGACACTGTCCACACACAAAATGTCTACGCGTCACCCTCTAGCGAAAAACGCTCCGCACGCCGCACATACAACGATTATACTCGTAACTTCCAACGACTTACGCGTGTCTGCCTAGTCTCACTCGAAGCTGAACACCCGCACTCAACTCATTCCTCGCCCGTTTCCGGGAAGCTAACATCAATAGCACGTTAACCGAACGATGCGAATGCTGTTTGTGTTCGCCATTACGCAACAGTCTTTGATGAAACCATGAAATCCCTTGGATGGCGTTTATAAAACCAATCTGATAAACTACGAGCCGACGAGTCACGTCCAACGGCTGTCGAGGCGTTGAGTTCTGTTTAGGACGTGCTGTTTGTCGACTATATTTATTGCGCCTGAATCGTCATCGACGCTGAGAATCATCTCGAGCAATACCCGGCCGTGTTCTTTCATTTAATCACATACAACACCGGTATTTCGCCGGTGTCGTATCCCAGGCAGCTGCCAATTAACGTTACGTTTGGAACATATTTTATTATCACAAAATTTAATTAGAGGCATATATTCTCTTGGCCGAAATCCAACTGGGAAACCCCCGACGCTCAACAGACGTTGCGGCACGAGTGATTATGGTCTTTTGTGTGCGTTGACGTACGAGCCGGCATGTTTGTATACAATTTAATCACTCACACCACACTAGATCTGTGGCTAAATTGTTGGATTCAATTAAATCGATGCAGAGTTATCTAATTGCATTTCATTCAAGTAGCAATGTAGGTGAATGCCACAATACAACTGTCGCTGTTCTCTGTGAGCTTTGTATCGGTTGTTTGTGTATTTATAGTGAAGTTGTCGAGCCCCAACCGGAGCTTTTCTTGTTCGAAAGTGAGAGTTCCAAGTTTCTCGGGAGCACGCCCTGTGTCGTCGCATCGACCGACATTGCGAGATTTGTTTAGCTCGCTCAAGTACATACATAACGTAAAACGAACACCCGAGTCAACCTGAAAGCCTTTCCCGTCTAATGAATAATTTACTAACAGGTTTCGATCCTGGACTTACGTTTAGATGAAGCTAAGATGTCGTGCGATAGCGGCTGTCAAACGCAGAAGTGACCGTTTAATGTGAATGTTTTCTAATTCACAATAGGTCATGCACGCGGTTTATATCAGCTGTTGGGTTGCTGGCGGCTTATGATGTGATTTGTGCGCCCCCGACTGTTCGTAGCCTACCGGACGTCGTACGACCTATCGTCTCACTAGAGCGTCTACTAAAAACGTTATCCATTTGCGAATGTAAGGGATTCGGATAATAAATAACGAGTGCAACGATTGCGACCGCCGCCCCGGCCGGGGATAAGGGGGTCTCTGGGAGGGGCCGACCATTTTAATGTCCCGACGCCAGACTTTATATTAAACATTCGACCTTGGCAGTGGCCTACATCGACATCGAGACACGCACACACGCCCATTTCTATCCTCATGAAAAGAAAGTTCATCGAGCGTTCGTCACTTGTCGCTACTATAAATAATAAAGTCACGTGTTCCGTTCGAACTCGGTCTGGCTCGTCGTGTCCCTGATATTTAAGTTCTCTTGCCGGTGGTCATGTGCCGTTGTCTAGGATTGAAGGTCGTCGCCGCGTCATTTTGTTTCGTCTACTCTACGTGATTGTATTTATTGTTATTCGTTAATTCATTCATGAGATCTGGCCTCACTTCTATTATTCGTTTCGATAGTCGGCAGTCTGTTTTTAAATTGAATTGTGTCAATATAGTTTTTTTTTTATTGAAACGAGATCGGAGATGACGACGTTGTGATGGGCTAAAAATCCCTGTCACACAAGGTAGATACACACCGCTTTCGACAAAATAAGAACTCGAAGCTTTGCGAAGTAAAACTCAATTGGCGCACAAATTCTATCAACCACAATCAGTGCACACGGACAAATAAATGCACTGAGCAAATATAATTCGAATTTTGAATATTTGTTTTTCATTTCGCGTTGTGTTGCATCCATCTCATACTTTTTATCAACAACAATGTCGAAAAGTATTGCTTGGACGCTTTTGATGTGGTTTTTGCCTTTTTTTCACATTCGTTGTAGTTATGACAACTAAGCGAAACCCTACCTTTATTGACCGATTCACCAAGACCCAGTCGGTTGAAACAGTTGCAGCGACGAGTACGAGCTACAATTTCTAAATAAAATTTAATAATTAAAGCTCTTGGAATATAAGTTACTGTTTATTATATATACATTATACTAAGAAATACATTTTGAATGTTTTTATTCAATTGAGAACTGAGGTTTGCATGGAAATTTTGTCAAACCATTTGTTTATTTCTATGAAACTTAAATACACAAACTAACAAACAGACATGTTTTTCGTGATTTCTCAATATTCGCCATCCCAAATGTCAAAAAAGGAATTTGTTCAATATTTAATTATAACTTTTCTTGTAATCTAGCACGACTCACGCGGGTGTAGATGCGGTAAACACTTCGATTGTTAGTTAGCTCACAATACAGCACAATTTTCAGTGCACAAGTAGCACTCGCGAAATTATGCAACAACAAATGAGCTTATTATACCGGAATTGCGAATGTGCCGGGCATGTGAGAGATGTGGGTCAGTGGCGAGAACGGAGGCAGGGTCGAGAAATGCCAATGACGGTGTCTTGCGTAACCACCTCATTGTCTCGCAGCAACAACTCCGACCCCCCCTCCCCACATACACACTCCTCCGGACGGATGCACAAAGGGTACGCAGATTCGTCGTTCGTTTCGATTAAATTACCATACTGGTGCAGCTTTCATTCATTGTCCGTGTGTTTTGTTCAAATCGGTTGTTATAAGGAATGACCGGTAGGTTTTTTGTTTTCGAGAAACATGGGAGGGCCATTGGACCTCGGACGTCAGATTCGTTTGGGTTGATTGAACGTCTGACAAGTCAATAAATATTTTATTGCTAAAAAAAGTTGCTGCTAAATCAGATTTTATGGTATTCACAGTTCGCTTTAGCATCACAACAGAATGGTAATTTTTTAATATGATAGAAAAAAAAGAACAGTATGTTCCGTTGTATAATGAAAATGGCTAAAATAGACCAAAATAACCCATTTTGATAGTAAGCAAGTCGATGATAGTCGTTTCGTGCAGGCAGCGGTGACTGCAGGTGTCTGGTGTCGCCACGAAACTGGTCGGGCATCCGGTGAGCGCAGCGCCGCGCCGCGCCGCGCTGCCCGACCGAACGACAGATGGCGGCACTCGCTCGTTTTAACATTTAAACTTCCAGCTTTCCACTGCGATCTGGGACGGTTCCGAATATGCCGCAATGCAATAACATTTCGTTGGTAACACACGTGTTCCATTTTGTTATACAATTTTCCAATTAAAGGTACTTTTTGCGACTTGCTGAACTGGAAAACAAGAAACGTAAAGATGCTTATCACGCCATACTAAATGTCCGCCATAACCGGCCGACGTAGACATTGTTAATTTGACCTAAAATATATACGCTTATAACGTTATCGGCCCCAAGACAAATTGTCTAATTACGCGGCGGTCCCGGCTTGCTTATGTAACTAATGGAAGCATAATCGGCTCCGAGGAATCCGATCGTAAACACGCTCGCTAACCTACTAAAACATATTTCTTTTATTTTGCGGGGAGCCTGCCTCGACGCCGTACCGTTCGCCACTTAAGAATACAGGTTCTACATCGAAAATTAACGATAAATCCACCGGCGAACGAGCGCCGCTTCAGACCGGCTTATATCTTTTCTCGCTCGGCATAAAGTAGAACATTTACGACAACATATCCTTTTCTTGATTGCGAATCGAAATGAAATAAAAATAATTACAAAACTCGTGACCGACTCTCCGTATACGATTTTATAAATATTTGATTACGAATCTGATTTTCATTTCGTATTCGATTAATATCACCGACTGGAACGCGGCGATACCTAAGTATATACATAAAATAATATTCACGTTATTATTTACAGTCCACATTGAGATGTGCATTTCGTGATCCGTAAACATTACGGCCGGTATCATAATGCGGCCAACTTATCTGGTGGGGTGATTTCAGCGATACGATCAGAATTTAAAATTATACTCGGGCGCAGACCGTTGGGCGTCTTTTGTTTGGGGACCCGGCTCGGCGCCGTCGCCGGCTCTCTGGCGCCGAGCTCCCATTGAGCGAGTTATTTAGATTTTTTATCTTGCCGCCTTGCACCAAGTCTTACTTTTCTTTGTTGTGTTCTCGATTGAAACGCAACGAATACAATTTTTTTTATTATTATTACAACTTATTTACCACTAGTTAACACCTAAAATTATTAAGTGAATTGCCATCGGACGCAACCTTCGTTGAGACAAATAAATATCTTGGAGATAATTAACGTAATTGGAACGATTTATAGTTCCTTAAGGCGGCAATTACGGGTGCCTTGACCGACTCAATTAACACATTACCGTTAAAATTTCGCCTTTTACACTGTGTTCTGTGCGTTAATATTATTCACATCCATCGTACTTGAGCGATTTCAATAAAGCAACGAATCCATATCTATGTAGATTAAATGGTACTGCACACAAACATTTAATTTTAGCAGACATTATGATCTAAGTATGATTACAGGCCGAATAAAATTTAGTTACTTATTCAACGTAGTAAAATTAAGTTTTATAGGCATTGTGAATTTCGGGATCGTTAAAATATTTGTTAAAATTTTGAAGCTTCGTAAAAGGAATTCCGTGAACAACAGATTGAAATTTAATAAATACTCTGTGACAAAACAGGATCAATTATTATTACCACGCTATCTTTTAAGTTACACTGGATTATAAAACGTTTCAAAAACTAATTGAAATTTAAACAAACAAACAAATTTCACCTTTTCGATACGGTACTGGAATAAAAACAGTGAATTTCGATTATTTTAGCGTGGGTATTGGTAAACGATGACGATTTTGTTTCAAGTTTTTTTTTTTATGTTTAAAGTAAGAACAATTTTTTCTCTCTACCATAAATTACTAAAAACATCGATGTCTCGCCTGGCTGGAAGGTATGGACGTCATTATTAAAGCTGTTACGGTCTTGAATCGAGCATGCGGCAGTATCGATATACACACTGAACTCGTTATAAAATAGAATGTATGAAATTTTACTAGAAGCGGAACACATATAATATTTCAAGAATGAACCACATATATTTTTTAAATCTACCATCTGTAGGTAGGTTTTATCAAGATTTGTATAGATAAATTGCTTGGGCTACTGCATGAAAAGTGATATTTAAACCCAAACTGTTCGCAAGCGAAGTGACTGATAGATTCTGCTGGGTGTACAAGGAATCAGGGACGAAGTGTTATCGTTTATTTACGGTAAATAAAATAAAAAATATCATAGATATAGTTTATATAGTAGATAGTCTATGATGATACGAAATCTACATCTATTAAGCACACATCTATTCGAGCCGTTATCTTATTTTATGTAAAGACGGCTCTGTATGATATTTCTGCGGATTTTAAGTAACGGTCAATCGCGTTATTTGAATATAATTGATAATATAATATTACATTAGTTGAAATGTTTTGTGTGTGTATATTGAAATGTTATGGAAAAAAAACTAAATCGCAGCGCGCATATGAAATTGACCCGCATTCCCAATAGGGCATTATTAATGTTTGCGTCGCAACAGTAATGAGATGCATCGTACATAACGCTGACATATATGACGATTGCACACAATCCGATCAATATTGCCTAATTAATTTGTTGCCGGCCACGTTAATGGCGCTCAGTGGCGACGCCGCCGCGCTACGTGTTAGTTGTCGTAGACCACATTACTCCAATGCAAATTACAGTTTCTGTTAGCACTGACTGGTGTGTGTCTGTGCGTGGTGTGCGTGTGTGTATGTTCAATTCAATAGCCACGTGAACATTATAATTATATTCGATCCATATATTGCGTATGCAGTCGCATTATGTACGTATTACATTGTTTATGAATGAATTGCTAAATTGCTTATTTATTACACAGAGACACGTACACGTGATCTTTGCACGGCACAGTTAATCGAAACAAATTTCAGATATAGTCATTTATTTGTCAAATACCATATCATAAAGTTTTAAACGTTAATTTGATTCTTGAAGTAAGTTTCGCTTTCAGTGCAGAGTGAGTTTGCGTCGTGCGGTTTTGCGTATTCGATGTTTAGTTTGAATACGAAACGCCAGTGCGAAATAACTGGTCGGTTCGGATTCGGGTGCGTGCAGCAAACGCAGCGACGCCCCGCTCGCCGTGCGGCTTGGGCCTGCGGCTAACCGCGTGCGGCACGCGGCGCACGGCGTGCCCTCGCGCTAGCTATACATATGGGTCGAAGTCGGACCGAGCGAAGCCGTCGCAATATCAGGCCCCGGTGAAATCGCTTGCGTTCGCCCGCCCGCCGCGCTCCTCTCGCTCGCCCGCGCCGGCCCGCCAGTCGCGGCGCGCCAACTGAAACGCGCGCACCGTATACCGCAATCGAACGTAGCCCTAGCCCCCAAGTACCGCGGCGTTCACAGTGCACCGCTCGCCGTCTCTCCGCCTCATGCTCTCCTGTTATTTCTCCGGTGTATTTTATTATCCAGTTTCGTGGAATCCACCTTTAAAGTTCGAGTGAGTCGCCCCGTTCTGTGTGTCGGTGTCGTTCCGAGGATTCGAGCCGGCCGTCATCATAAGGCTGCCAGCGAACACAGTGAGTATCGCCGACTATCGCCTCGCGTCGCCGTCGCCGGTTTCATGAGTCCTCATTGTAAAATGGGACGATTCTTATCTTCGTCGGTGTTCGTTTCGGTGTGTGTGCGCGCGTGTGTTTGTGTTGTGTGCCGCTGCGTACCCATACGTCGCCGCCCGTGGGTGCGTGACGTCCGACCGTTCGTTGGCGCGCGCGTGTGTGCGTTGGCTCAATACTCGTGGATTCTATTTTGTGGCGGTGTGACTACATGTTTGTTTTTATTATCATATGACCGGAGATTGCTGCGAAGTTTAAAACCGAGCATCTTGCTATTCATGTGAGAACGTACCAGGGAGACTGAGATGTAAAATTTTATTCAGCTCGACCGGTTAATTTGTTCGAGTCGATTTAAAAATCGATTGTTCAAAATTTTTATTATTAACCTATTAACTTTACAAGTCTTTATTTACATAAGTGAAACTGAATCAAGTTTCTTCGCTAATTTGTAGCGAACCGTTTGATACAAGTGCCCGTTACGATATGTCGGTCATTCTTGTTTGTTTTTTTTTTTATAATTTCTTTGCAATGTCATTCTGTCTTTATTTGACAATTTGAACGGTATAATAGATAAATTGTCATAGAACTTGCAGATTACTTTACTTTATAAATTTTTATATATTTAAATTATTATTAAATTGCCAAAATAAACTTACTAATATTTTAGTTACATAAAAATATTTACAATGTCGTGTTCCACGAAATACCATGGTGATATGTTGATGCATATTTATTTACACATTTATAATTTAATATAAGGATATAATTTCAAAACAAAATATAATATGTACTGATAAAGTATACCAGTGATTTAGTTAAAGATTGTAACTTTACCCGTAACTATACAAGTAGATGCCTTTACAGGAAATTAACATGCTCACTGTAGAGCACGATGGAGTGGTGGGCAAATAGAGCAGGCTGTGTATATTTCAGTTTTCCTTAGGAAAGAAAACCATTTAAACCTTAATCCGTGTGTAAATAATATGTTTAGTAATAAATAAATACTCACATACCATATCTTCGCATCAGATTGATCATTCACATGCACGGCACGAAAACAAACAAATACAAATATGTAAATGACCGCCCCGACCGGAAATCGAACCCGGGACCTCTCGCTGGGCAGACAAAATCGCAAATTCTACAAACCGAGTTATAACGACGCCGAATATATAATTTCCTAATTTTTTTAATCTACATAACCAATACGTCCAGTCATGAAACAAAGAACATTGGATACCATTTTATTTAAGAATTTCCAATTCGATCATTATCATCGTCCACCAATATAATATCAAGTTTTAGCATCTTTAAGAATTCACTGATATTTGTAGAGAACGCCAAGATTTCTCTTTTCACATATTAATATTCATCTTTCAAGTCTGATCGTCTGTAGACTACAACGTACAGCCGCAGAAGCCGTAGAGTTTGCCAAATTTGCTATCCTTATTTAAGTAATATAAACCATATTATTTAAAGGATTTGTTGTAGAGTTATGTTTATGTATAATCTTACATAACACGCTATTAAAGTGTCAAAACGGGGTAGATTATCGTACACTTATCGTCAGAAACTCTAAAAATGTGTGGACCTCGAGAAAAATACAAAAAATAATTGCAAATAAATATTGTTGTTTCACCTAAATAATCAACTTAATAACTTTCGAGGTTACCACTTAAAAGTTGCACCCGGTAAAGTTTGTGAAATTGGACGTCCTAAAAATGTATCTACCTCGAAAATTTTCGTGACATCAAAGCGTTAACGTTACACTGATTGCGCAGAGATCATCGAATACAGCGGCCGGCGCGCTTCTCACGTGCCGATCGTCTTCCATCCATTACCATATCATTGTTATCGGTGCGTGTTTGTGTGTTTGCGAGTGCGATTACTTAACTCGATCTCACGCTCGATAATTACCGAACTGATAATGTCCTAACCGCCTTAACGGAGCGTAACGGTGTTCACTTTTATTTCGTTGTCGTAAAAACATACACTCGCTGTGTGTTTGTCGGCGTATGGCACATTCCACCGCCGGTGTCGGCCGTTCATACAAATTATATGACGTGCGTTACGTATAGCTGTTTAGGTGGGCCGTCATTATTTATGTTCTCTCTAACAGTCGTCGGCGCGCTAGTGTGCGTTGAAATCGGAGCAATCAGCTGATCGTGGCCGGGTTTGTGTGCGTTCTTCGGGAAACACCTTTCGATGACGTGAGCGAGCTTCGTTTAATTGGACTGCCGCATTGTTCACTCTTGTTTTTATATACACAATTGATGTTCGTCTCGATGTTACAACACTAGGTATAGCGCGTATCGCGAAAGTTGACAATGTTCAACTCGAACAATTGAGATTTTAATGATTATCAAAAATATTATAAATTTTCATATCGACGCTTTGTTCGGTGTGTCGTTTCGTGTAGGCTGCCTTGCAACGGCATGCAGTTAATCTTAATTTATTTTCAAAATTCATAATGTACTACAAAGATAGAGAAACATTGCTTTTCCAATAGGTATAATATATGTTTCTTGTAATTCAAACGTCGGATTGCATAACAATCAAAATTAAAATACAATGCTCCTTTTGTTACATTCTCTGTTATGCTACACAGTATCCGTGTCGATATTTAAATAAAATATGTTAAAATAAAGCCAAGAAAAAAGAAAATACCGGGTACAAACACACACATTAATTAGCCTCATACCGCGCGACCCGAAGCCGCAGCAATTCACTTTGCCGCGTTTAAAATGGTTACGTGTATGTTCTAACGTAGGTAATCTCATATTGCTGTCGCGCGATCGCACGTGCACCGATAACTCGCACACATATAACTATACCATACGTGCAATGGATGTGTCATATGTGTAACCGAACATGGCCTCTATCCGTCCTTGAGTCCAAGATTGTGGCAAAAAAACAATGGCGCCATATATCTCCTGGTAAGATCTCTCGACTTTGTAACATAATGGTTTAATCCCGACGATAATCATGCAAGCGTCATATTGACATTGTATGTCTTAGACGTGTTTTGGTTGTGGTGTTTCTGAGTGTTTGATCGTGTTTCTTTCTTCGTCGGATGTTACGATTCAAAGCCCAAATTTTTACTTGAGATTCTAATGTCCTACTGTTAATACAAGCTTTACGGTTCTTAGAGGGAGATGAATAAACATCAGTTAACAACACTTGTCTAGTGTTGATTTCATCCTACGGATCATGAATTTCAGAGTTCGACGCAACAAAAATGCGTGCGTGTTGAGACTTCATTGCTCCTCAGAGTGCGGCAAAACTTCTAACTATTGGACTCGAGCGATCGTAACTGCTTACGTGTTCGGAGGCTATTAAAGGCTTATAATGAATATAGGTCCGCGACGTGAACACCGCCGGAGCAACATGTAATTTTTTACAAAAAACCTCCATCGGCGGGCGGTCATTACGCACGCTCGTTCGCCCGCTCGCTGCGTGCTGCTACACCATAATTTTACTGGCTTTATTTGCCCGGTCTCATCATCGCAGTACATTAGATGTTTTTACAACTGTCAAATGACAACACGCGGGCGGTGAATGATGTTTAGTTTGCCTTGTTTTTGTTACAAGACTCGAATCACACAATTCGTATGTAATTTTTAGATTGTGATCACATGAGATTTGAGGTGGGTTGGTTTTTTACACCCCCCGCATTAGGGTCCCTGTGTTGCGGTTGCCACGATATTACACAAATAAGATACCGCAAACCGTCACTGAAGACTCGAGAACAAATATTTAATTATAATATAAGTGGCTACACGGCTGATAAAATTGAATCCGGGACCCATCATTCGAAAGACCCGTTACCAGATTGCTACAGAGCTCTCAATGTCCTTATTCAACTTAACTCATCGTCAAACTCATGTGTCGACTTTGCGTCAGAGCCCGATAGGGAAAGTTATGCTCTTCTTAGAGCCCACCACGTCGTTCCCCTTTCATCACAAATAAATAAGTCGGGGCCGGCATTCGACGACAATAATAATAATTCGCTCGGGCCCGATCAGCTGTTTTCCCGACACCGACCCGAGTAACAGGTGGCCTATAAAGACATTCAATAAACTGTACCACTTGTCTTCACTTCGGGCCCGTCTATTTTACACGAATACACACACACACACACACACACACACACACGCACGCGCGCGCGCGTATCGTCAACCCACAAGCACACTTTTTCTCCTTTGTCAATGTTGAGGCGAATCGTGAGGTCATTGCTCTACCACGTAATTAATATGCAGCTTCTATGCTCGTTGGTTTTAACAATATTTTGAATTCATTTTAAATTATCATAAATTGTGCAGTGTGTTTATTTTATATACGACGTACCTTAATAAGTTTTATTCATATAATATGTCATAGTTAATTGTTGATGGAATGTAATTTTAATTCTTTAGGATACACATCCTTAACACGTAAACAGACACTCTACTTTGTAACAAAAACGCGATAGGAATTTTTTGCAAAACATTTTTTACGTTTATTGAAAATCCTCGGTCACCATTGGTTCAATGAAAAAGTGAAAGTCGTTATTGTTTATATTATCACCCCTGAATTAAATTACATGGTTCACGATTAGGTATTATAAAAAATCCAATTTGTTTACTACTACTTTAATTTTAACTTACTTGCAAGCAACCGAGCTTATATTGATATATCTAGTATCCTAACAGTTCATATTATCGCCTAGCAAATGCCCTCGCTTCGCTTCGGAAAAACTACCTTACGGTTAAAGATAGCATCTGCATTTTTCTGGGCTTTTCTCGTTCCGTGAATTAGAAATATATATATTAATTGATAACTTTTTTATTATTTTATGGACGGATTGTAATGAAACAAACTTTAAGTATTAAGTGATGCTTACTGCAATACATTAGTGAAAACCAGAACAAAATCAGTTATGCCGTTTCTAACATTAGCAGGAACAAACTTACGTAAAATTGTAATAACTATTGTTTTGGGGTCTATTGCGTTAATAAAGACCCCCTGATAATAGTTTTTCTCATATATCGTTCTTGTACAGAAATAGATCCGTTAGAATTTTATTATAAGTATAGGTGACGTTAAGTTTAATCACAGCTGTAAACTATATTACGATATTTTTGCACCTCTAAGTAACGGCTCTTTCTACTCCTATGTCCTGTATCCCTAAGCGACGAAGCCCCGTTTTGTGTATGTAATAATATGCATTGATCTATATATTACGTTTGAATGCGAGTAACAAAATATATTTGTATAAGCTACTTGTATTAAGGAAATCTTTAAGGAAAGGAACTTGACTTAATACGTATTATTTCCTTCAAAATAGCAGAATGATAATCATGACCTTTTTTGATCACGGCATTTAAAGAATTACAGAATATTTCATGCATTTTAAATAGATGTATTGAATGCTACCAAACCGTTGTCTGAAAGAATAAGGTTATTTTTTTATTTACGTACAAATGTATCAAATAAAAATTCTATGTGCTACGTACTGGAAAATAAAACTTATATGGCTAGCTTTATGTTAATTTGTGTTAGTAGGTAAATTAAAACATCTGTTCTATTGTTTCAAAGTGTCGGTTTTTATCAAAATAAAAGGAAAATTTAATACTTTAATATATGTTTTACATGAGGCGTTGTTATTTCTTTATATATTATGTACTACTTTTTCAATGCCGAAGCTGTGAAAGTATACAACAAGCATAATTTAATTTTATTTTGTGTCTTTTTACGTGCGTAAATCAGTGTAATATGGCAATATTTTAATATGGTTCCTTTCCACTTTCCGACAGATTTAGCGCCACTGTAGCCCAAATCACCCTATCGAGGTTTTCTACTTTTATTCAAGTTCTGAACTTGTACAATCAGAGCACCTCAGGCACCTAGCCTAGGGAAATATATCAGTTTTTTAAACTAACTTAGCACTTTTAATACGGAACTCTAAAAGCGTAATCTTTGAAATCATATAATAATTTTCTAATCCGTGTGCAATAAATATTTGTAATATCCCAAATCCCGTGATGCAGAAGGCATGATTATTATTTCGTAATTCCAGTGGGAGGTATTATTATCCCACACTTGATAACATACTTTTATGTTTACGTAAATATACTGTAATGATTCCGATCCATGTTTATAACAGTTCTATTAATTAAGCGGTGGTGTCAAAAGAGATCTGGCATTTTGTGATAATGATCAACAGAAATAATTAATTATATGTCAACAAACACAGTACTTTATGTAGAAGTATAGTTGCTACTAGTACCAGCCCCCC
>PDGT01000022.1:3549715-3585512 GCA_003671415.1 Megathymus violae
ATCCGGGTACATGATACTTTTATGTACACGATTACTACCTGTTTTTATCAGGCATTTTTAAATATATTTCATGTCAACTTTATACAATAACCTTCCTTATTCACATCCTTATTTATTACATTGCATCTTTGAGTAATAATTGTATCAAAACATGTGCAGTACTTTTTGCGATTATCGCGTTAAGACAGATACTTAGTATACTGTGAAGAAATGATGCCATAAGTGTATACCATTGTATAGTTTGCTGTCCGTTAACAGTCACACGGGCGTAAACACGTTTAATTTTTCTCCATACATATTGCCCAATTTACTTCCCTCAATACACGAGGATACGACTCGATCTGATTCTGCTGTTTGCTCAATTTGCTTGATTCAAATGTACTACCATGTAAACACATGAACTTTTTAAATTTCTGCGTTTAAAATGTTTACTTAATCAAACCACTGAGAACGGATTGAAATAATTAAAACGATACCATATCCGAGCGTTGAGAGATTTTTGCCTTGTTTTAATTAAACTTAGCAATCCGATAGATTTCTTATTTAAACCTGTTGTGTTTCCGATTTAACTTATATTTAAATGAAGGTGTTGAAATGATTGCCTCTTCAATATCTTTGTTCTCACAATGCTATAATTGAGGTTCATTAGTTTAATGCGCTACGTTAATTAAATCGTGAGTCAACTCGGTGGTAGTGGAATATAATTCGATAGAGGAAAAATATCTACATTTACTGCCACATAATTTATGTCTATCTTATGACAAATATGAATGCTATCGCGTAAACACTGTCTTTTACAAGCCATAATAGCCTAGTGGTTTATACTAAACATATCTCTGTTTCAGCACTTGGGACATGAGTTCGAAACCTAGGTAATTTTTGAAAAGTCATATTGTTATTAGAAATTCATAATCACTTAGTTCGATGAAGGAAAATCACTCGAAGGAATATTGCATATATGTGATACCACTGCAAGTTTACGAAAATGTGTTTAGATACATCGATCCGGACTTGGCTATTGTGGTGGCCTTAAAACCCTCTCAGTGAGAGAAAACCATCGACTACAAGGACAATTGTGGATTGCGATACTGGTCACTTTCGATGCTGGGATTCGAGTGTAGGGCGCTAGGGCGCTCGTGCCACTAGGAGGAGGTAAACTTCGTCGCTCGCAACGTGGAACATTTCGCCCCGTGCGGCCGACACGACGGCAGCCCGACGCACATTCGTCGATGACGAGCCGGTTGTGTAATGTAAATGTTTACGTATGTACCTACAACGCGTGCCCCACAACCACGTGCTCACGCCGAGAACACTAGCCTTGTGAATTATTTATTTACGAGGCAGCATTTTCACACGCCGGTCGACGAACTCTCGAATGATCTCGGAACGCTTTTACGTCGATTAATCTCGTCATGTCGTCAGATGACACTGCTCTCGCCCTTTTGTGAAACGTCGCGTCGCGTGTGCACGCTTGTTATACTGACCTATGTTACTTTCGTTGATGCATTCGGTGTTCCTTGTTCACGTTGCGGCCGACGCGTCTGAATTCGTTTTAATTATTTTGTCATTGTTCTCCAAAAACTTGTACCCTGGCTGTGACAAGTTTCACACAGAAACTTTTCAGTCCGTAAAAAAGTTTAATACTAATCGACGCTTGCTGTCTATTTCTGTCTAATCGAGAAACTCGGTTCAAATTGATTCCTTATCTAGTGTAAGTATACAGATTGTATAAATTCTTGTCCAGGTCCTGTTTGCCAATAAATTCGTTGAGAGCCATGCAGGCGTCAATGTTCAATACGTTAAATGTTTAGTTCGACGTCAAATTAACACATTCAGTATTGCATTCAGCAGGTAGTTTATTTCGACACAAATTTCCGAAAGAACTAAAAACTGTAAAACTTGTACATCGTAGAGAGATGGTAAGTGAGTTACTTATAATAACAAATGCTATTAAAAATGTTTAAAGGTCGCACTAAGGATAATTCTCGTCTCAAACTTGATTTTTATCTTCGCGAACAAAGTCGTGGTCGTGTGATCGGTTCATATACATCTAGCCAACCTGGGATGGTTCTCTTTTTAACAGACTTTAATAAAGGAGGAAGTTCACAAATCGTGTTTTTTTTTTAATTTTTTTTGTACCTCGGATTTTCTCATTTATCAACCGATTTGGAAAATTCTTTTTTTGTTTGAGAGAGGGTATACTTCCCGTTTGGTCAAACTCAAATTTGAACAAAGAATTCAGCCTAAGGGGTGAAAAATTAAAAATGTAACTAAGAAATTCACCTTCCTCAAGTTAAAATCGCTTTGATTTTTGTTACAGTATTCACTGGTGTATTTCGAACATCTGTTTAAAATTGAATGTTACATGTGAAAATTATGCGTGTTCAAGTCACGCGACACACAAAGACATAGTGTTGGTGTGTGAGCTGGAGAAAACATTGATTTGATTGACGTTCAGCATTAAAATATCATCGTTACAATAAATATACATTTTTTGCAAAACAATATACAGTAAATGTTGCTTTTCTTTTGCCGCTCGATTGTCGAGTGCAAAGACGAAGCGATTTCATTACACGAATAGTCCATGAACAGAGTGTACGAATTTGCGCTTCGCCCGCGGCACTCACGGCGCGGTGCACAGGGGCACTCCGGGGCAAATGTGTGCGATTGTGCACGTCGTGTACAAGTAAAGCATTATTTATAGCAACACATCCTGAAGTGCCGAGCACCGCTCTCGTGCCACTGACCTTGCTCTAATAAATGTCCCCGTGAATTGTGCGCATAAATCACAGCCCCTGTAATCGCTGAAACACCACCTCTGCGGCAAGTTAAATTTATTAGATTGTTTATATTGGATTGATTGTTTAGAATGTTTTATGCTACAGTGCATGTACTATACCCGTATTTTATACTATCGGTACATATTATGCACCTATGTTTGTGTGAAATCTGAGAAATAATTTTTTACCCATCAAATAAAAAAAAAGAAAAATAAATGACGGATTTTCAACTATTACTGGAAAGTCACGATCTCATTAGACTAATTCTTGTTCACTAGCAAAATTGATAAATAGTAGTTAACGATTGCGTCAAGAGATGACTGAGATCGTTCTTTAATATAAATTCTTAGTTCATGTCGCATTTTTAATTTTATATTTATCTTTCGAATCGCATGTGTCAGTGGCGATACAATAATTAAAACAGCAGCTGTTTCTGCTGACATTCATTTGTAGCGTCAAGATTATCTACATTTATTGCAACCCTTAGCCCTGTAATAGATCTTTGATTGTGCCTACGCTGACGGTGTCTATGGTACAACTGTTCCTTGGACTGAATTGACAATTTCAATGAAGCCGGGTGTATATTTCCTAATCGAAATAAATTAAATTGTACATTCATACACACACTCACTGAGTTACCATACGCAATTTGAAACCTCACAGGTTAGAAGCTATCTTCATTGTTATGTAGGTGTATAGTTTAAAAAATACGCCGAGGAATTACTTTCGCAGTTTCTTTACTTCGATAAAATGAAATACCTTCATGAAACGAAAAAAGTAAAAGAAAAATCACGCGCATAATAAGTGTATTTACATAATCTTAAAGTAAATATAATTATAATGAATTTAAATAAAGACCGTCGCTAACAACCTAGAACAGACATCAAACGTAAGAAGCATCGTATAGTATAGAAATGCTACAATACGATTGAGAAAGCACTGTTAGTGATCCATGTGTATGTATGTTAGATAAGTCGATTTATTCCCGTAAAGTGGACGCGCGCCGTGCAAGCACCATTTGTATTTACAATCTGTAGCTCGAGCGTGCCAGTGACCTAGCCCCATTAAATTATTAATCAACGGCACTTGCATAGAGTGGATTGGCGTTTGGCACGTCGTCGGGCATGTTCGGGATGTTGGTGAATTAAGTCTATCAAAACGAATCTTTGGTGGTTTTCAATGAGAAGGAACGTGCCTGAGTGTAAGTCGTATTAAATAAATGAAAATACGCTCAGACATACACGTAAGGAAGGATTGTTTGTAGGTGTACCATGTGAACATTTCTAATTTAAGTCATCGCACAAGCAACCTAACCGCCAAAAAGGATTCGTCTACAATGGAATTCAACCGGGAACCAATCGTTCGATACCTCCGACTGTGGTATACAGATTGAAATGTTGTTAGTTTATCAAGATATAAATATATGTCGCTAGATACCAACAAAATTTGAGGCTTGTGACAATTTAGCATTTCGTTGCGCGATTGTTGTGAAAATCTTGTGTCGAGATATTCAATAAAAATATAAATGGAATTTGTGCATTAATAATTTCTTTCAAAGTTCATATAAGGTTTAACTGCATCACTTGGAAACCACAGAAGAGATTAAAGTAATACTTGACACGTTTAAAACTATATTGGGTCAGCGTTGAGAGTATTTCTTATTGGAAGAAATGGTCTTATTCTGAATATCGGATTGTAACTGGTATACAAATTCCGTAAACGGTTCACTTAACAATGTACTGACTGGTTTCGGAAAAATTGTGGTGTATTTTTCTGTAAAGGAATAATTTAAAAACGCCTGATATGACGTGTGAGCAACTAGAGTTTTTGTGTTTTACATTATGATGCTATGCTGATTGCGGTATTTAGTAAAGACGCGAGCTTTTCTAGAATCAATTTCTATTACAATCCTATCTCTTATTTTTAACCGGTGGCCTCACCCAACTTAGTTCGGGCTCAACAATCAACAAAACACCCATGATGACCTATGTTCGTCCGGAATAATATACATTTCAAATCGTAAGAGAAACGTTTCAAATAGGCGGAATTCCGCAAATTACTCTCAGAACAACACAAATACACAAAATTACAATCTCTCTTTATAATGTTTTAATCTAGATTATCACAAAACACGTGCACGACGACATTTGTTAAAATAGCACAAAGTAAAGTCCAATTACTTCTTGTTTCTAAAAACGTTCATAGTGCAAAATGTGTCACTAAAGCAAAAAGTTTCAATAGTAAGGAAAAACGTGGTCGTAAGTTTTCCCTGATGATGATGATTTTTTTTTGTGTCTAGTTTTTTTTTTTGGCTCAGAAACCCACTCGAAACCCTCAGAAGACCCTGTCAAAATGAACTGATCAACGGTTCAGGAATACGTGAAGGAGAAACATGCAGAAATTCATTTTTTTTACATATATGTATCTACAGTGCTTTTTAATTAATGTCTCATCCACAACCTTGGTATTAAATCATGACAACAGTCCAATACCTAAAACGTGAAGAAAAACAAACAAGGCAGATGTATGTAGCCATTAATAAAATTATTGACGCTAGTTCCTTTTTTTCTGTTTCAAAACGTACAATCAATCCTACTAGTACACATAACCTCGGACGTACTCGTAAATCATTTTATCAACTTCAACGTGTACGATAATTTTGCAATATGAATGTTATTGAAGTATAAGTAGACCCATTTTAAATCTTATACTCGAAATGTAATATATTCTGATGAAACGTGAATGAAGGCAATACCGACCGGCCTACTAAGGCGTCTCTGCTGATTCATTCATTACACACACGTTTACAAATAAAACTGTTATAATATTCATACCGACGACAACGTGTCTTTAAAAACTTTATACAGTGTAAACGTACATTTAGTCGCTCTACTACTACTTATCGGAGTGTATATAGCCTTCTGTTGTGTGTCCTTTTATTAATGTCTCTCGGCAAAGTTCGTTTTTCTTTCGAGAGTCATTAGTAACAAGACGCATTGCACAATTCAAAGGTCAGAACGATAATGGGTAGATGCTGCATTAAATTCATTTGTGCAAGTAACCTAATAGAACGTTACAGTAATATCGCATTTACAGCACTCGACTGTGCATGTAGGCTATCTTGTTTTACAATGCGAGTACGTCTGCTTCTGAAAGCACAAAACAGATCCAGCATACAGATAGAGCCGGCCAGCGCGTCCCGACAGCTTCCAACAATAATAATTAATTGACTCGTCCGTTCGTTATCGTGCTTTTATATTGACGTTCCCGAGCGAACGGACGAGCGAGGCGCATTCGGAATGAAATTTCCATAAAAACTTTTGTGCTCCGGCGGACGTTGCGAGCGCACGTTAAAATCGTCCGATGGCAATAAAACAGCGGCCGGTGCGGCGAAGCGCGACGGCGGCGTGCGGGTGCGAACGGGACGGGGAGATAGATAATGGACTCGGACGAAATGAAGAACGCGCCGCCGCCGCGCCGAACAGAGCCGAGCGGGGCGAGCCGGGGCACGGCAAAAACATCGGCGTGGTTATCGCGCTCCCCCTCCTTCCCCGCCGCCCGGGCCGCCGCGCCGCGCGCCCCTCGACCCGCGCTCGCCCGCCCGAGCTAACCTCGACAGCGGGGGGTCGTTCGTGAGTTGCCTCGACTCGCTCCTTCGCTCCGTCACCCGTGAACTAAACTAGTATGAGCGCACTGCCTCGCCGCTGACGCAGCGTACTCCTTATCTTTTATTCTTTAAAAACGCAACTCTGCTCCCAACTTCCCGAAGCTTTTTACGACGTCCGAGGGACCCCGCGGTCAGGTAACCGGTACCGTTGTGCGACGCCCGATCGAAGGGGGGCCCTCCGATTGATTTACGAGTGGAACGTCGTCGGCCGCCTTGAAACGGTGAGTACCGGCCGACCGATCACATGGCAAGGCAATTTCGGTACCTACGTGAAAAATCGTATCGTATCGTACCGTACCGTGATCTCTTTAATGTTGTCGCGAGCTTTTGTTGTTTCGTTAATAACGCGCCTAACATTATCTGTACGGGGCCGGTGTGATGAAACAAAAAGCGCGGAGATATCGTAGTAGAGGATTGTTTTGTTTGGGCGCGGGTGAAAACGAATTGTTTGCGGGGATTCCTCGTGTTGTTTTATTGTGCGATTACCGCAAACGGCCGTGCTCTATTGACACGGGCGTGCTATTGTCGACTGGCGGCTGTCGAGTGGCGCCGCCGAGATTGCAGTGTCAAGGCGTCCCGTGTAGCCGCTCCGCTCATTTGTATACAGTGTACGTGTGCACGATGAGCGCCGTAATGGCTCCTAATAATAGTAATACAGGTAAGACGCTGTAACTATAACGGTTGGAAAGTTCAAAGGTGTACATATGTTAAGCGACGAGATTTGTAGGCTAGAATGTAATCAGCAATTAAAATTATTACATTTTAAAATCTACATCACATTTTTTTTTTGTGTTTTTTCAACTTATTCAAAATGTCTTCAATCCAATATACTGATTTAAGGTCTCAGACCTGTAACATCCAATTCCACTCCAGTTATTCAAGTCTTGCAATCTCCTGAAAACACAATACAGAGATCTATGAGTGGATCAATCAAGTGTAGAAGAACAAACCTATGCGTAGAATCAAACCAATGGCATTTTTTAAAATCACAACTTCCTGAAGTGACCTATACTGTATAGAAACTGCAAAATCAAATCTATGGAATATTTCTAAAACTTAAAACGTAAAAATCTAAAAATACTCCAAACTGTAAAGAAACCGTTCGAATTATTTCCATTGCATTTTTAATACCACAATGTAGAGATCTAGAAGTGGACCACAATACTGCATAGAAACTGTACAAACCTAGGGGATTTATAAAAACTATAATGTAGAAGTGGACCAAACTGTAAATAAACTGTAGAATGAAATCGTTTGGTCATCATATACAATCTATTGTAACCGCAGCATATGAACCTTTAATAAATGTAGAGATACTCTTTGTCTGCTCACCCTTATATAAAAGTAATTCTGAAATTCTATGTAGTATTTTGTCAAATTGCAGTCATTAAATATGTGGATTTCCTTAAGTGTACAATATGGAGTGTCCGCTTGTAACGACGTCGAATCGTTGCACAAATTGCTTCATTCACATTACAAATTGCTTTGTTTTCGGCGATTGTGTGAACGAGAGGGGTTCAACAACCTTGGCGCTTTTTGTTCTCAATGACAAATTTATTCAGCGGCGTTTGAATATAATTATAGTTTTAATCATATTCCGTCTTGCAACAATGAAAACAGTCTTTCATACATACAGTAACTATGAGCTGTTTTAATTAACATTTTTTGTTCAAAATATATGGCATTACTTTTTTAACAGTGCATAAGAAGAATTTACGTATCGTCTCTACAAGACATAAACAATGTTTGCACTGTTGATTAGTTTCCTATAACAAACGTATTTTCTTTTATATTTTTTATTGATTTGCAAGTAGCAAATGAGCATATAGACAGTTCATCTGATGTCTCTCGACTTAATACTTTATTGTTCATTGAGTCAACTGTACCTAATGTACATCTTTCTCTGCACAAAGATTGACGATATATATGCTCTTAACGGACTTAATATCCGCACTTTCTCAACATTAAAGTAACAGGTAAAACAATAAAGTAGTTACTTCCACAATTTTGGTTATCACATGATTGTTGAAATCTTGGAATTATTTTAAAACCAAAAGCCATCACAAGATAAGCGTGAACTATTAGTACGCTTGTCACTTAAAAAAGGTTAAAAGTTTAATTCAATGGCTTTCTTAATAGCAGAACTGGCAATGACGGAATGTTATAAACGTGCAACTTTGATATTAGGTTTCTATAAATGGAGTTATGGACTTTTAAATAACATCCACACATAAGATAGCCTAAACCGTTTGTGGCAGGCATCAGACAGTTGGCTCGTTTATGAGAACCAATTTAAAACTTTATAGACCTCAAAATTGGTACATTTGTCATATTATAAATTTAAAACAAAGTTAGAACCCTTTGTATGATAAAAAGTAATTATTAACTTAGTGGTTATTTTAAAAAACAATACTGCTTGAAGTATATTTTTAATCTATACAATTTAATTTTTAAGCATACTGTCACTATGTCATGAGTCATAATTCTGGTTCAAGTATTCTTTCTTCACGTATTCGTCTGGTAACAGGTCCTATAACGAACACTAGAAAAACTGAAAGTCTGGCGTTTATGCACCATTGCAACATTGTCTAAAACCTATTTTATTTAGGGAACAATGCCCAAATATTTATAGAACGACTGCACTGATTGATAATCCTTCGGTATTTACCAATAGATAGTGTTATTCACGAGGGAGGTTTTTTTTTGTGCATGGGGTGAACAAGTAACATTTATAAAACCCCTGAAGGAATACTGTGATTGCTTGTGAACGTAGGGTGTTTCTTTCCTGTAACGAAACGAGGGCAGTTTACTTTTTGGGTACATAAAATTGTGTCATACAAAATTTTATGATATATGTTATAATTAATTAATTAATTGTTCGATGTGCACTTGATAAGGATTAAATAATTAATATGATAAATAACGCGGTAAGAACGATATGTAGCCTGTGTTCAACCCAAATAATGTATCTATCAAACGGTAAGAGAATCCTTGCAAGTTGGTGCCATTGTTGCGGAGATTATTTTTATAATTATACTTTATTGTGTACGTCAAATGCAAAATGAAAAAGGTCATTACGTAACGAATAAATACACAATCAGAACTTACGATTACGCTCCGCATAAACACAAACACACAAAATTCGCATTTTCTTTTCATAGTATTACTTATAATTATATTTAACAAGCTATTTAAGGAATATTTTAAATACCATATGTATGTATTATATTGTTTCAATATTTTTACCGAAGATCTCATACTATATATTTATAGTGGTGCAGTCCCTCTCTTCTCTCTGGCGAAGTCTCCACTTAATTTCTCTTCCAGTAAATTTTTTGAGGAACTTTCGTAGAACTCGTCGAAGACATCGTTTCTTTTTCTTAGTACAAATATATCTCTGTCTGTAAAACTTTTAGATTTATCCACGAAGATCCATCTCGATGGATCACCTTTTCTAATGAGTTTCTTCAAGATTCTTAGATTACTTTGTTATCTTGACACTTTTACGATATAACTTTTTTATGTAATAAATACAGGTATAATTATTTTTATAGAAATATTTAGAATAATATCAATGTAATATTTGTACTCGTATTTAACTCTGCGGTGTGGAATTACATTGAATATCAGCGCTTAGTTCGACAGTTCGTTTCGTGAACCTCCATTGGGTTTATGTTCAATGCAATTTTTTGTATCACGTCATCCAGTTGTTTTAAAAAATATAGACAATAATTCATACATTCATACAAAGTCTGCAGTCCTCGCGTCGCTAGCGAACACTACGTTTAAAAGTAGCCCACACGTTCGAATAGCTCACTATTAACTTTTATCTATCCCATTTTATTTTTTAAGGCGTGTCTTTGCTATTTCTATGAATTGGAAACGAATAGTTTTTATTGTCAATACGGTTCAAATTTGCTCACATGCGTCATCGTCATGTTATACCGTTAAGAATATATATAATATATATATAATAATGTCATTGAAAAGACTTCACTATGATTAGCCCCGTCGTCACCGCAGGCTCCGGTATCATTTTATCACAGCCATACTTCATATGATAGCCCGTGGATATATTTATTTAAGTCATAATTACACTAGTAACACGCACTCGCTTCACTTGAGGAAACCTCGGGAAATGTGCAAATAATATTTTTTGTTCGAAGTTGGTTTTTTACAAACACTTTTCGAACGTCAAACTACCCCATCGCTTCAACAGATCCCTACTGTGAGTGGTCTCGGAAGAAGAAGCGGCAAGAAACTCCCGAGGAGTTTTTTTTTTTCCTACTCCCAGTTACAGAACGCACTTAAACTGGCTTAATATTAAACTCATGTCCAAGCAGGCTTATCCTGAAAGTAATCATCAAGTTTGTAATAACTTTTCCGCATAAGAACGCCTTTGACGTGAGTTTTAAATTTACAATAAGGCATTTCTGTCAATTTTAATGGAATTTTATTATAAATATTTACACATCTACCCGTGAAAGAGCCACCAGTTTTGCTTAGTCTGAAATTTGGAACAATCAGTTTAGCCTTACTCCTAGTATTAATACTGTGAATATTACTCTTCCTAAGAAAACTATCAGAGTATTTTTTAACGTACGTAATATTATCTAAAATATATTGTGATGCTACAGTTAAAATATAAATTTCTTTAAAGATATCTCTAAGGGAATCCCCTAGGCCTGAGGTTGCAAATGGCCCCTACTGCTCTTTTCTATAATATAAAAATCGACTTAATATCCGCAGCTAAGCTCTTGCCTCTATACCTTACGTTTGAAATAGGGCGCGCGTTGTTTTAGAAATGAGTTCCGTGAATTAGAAACATTAATTTATTACAATCGCTACGGGCAGTAGGGCAAAGTTTTATTTACTGCACTCTTCATAGAATGGCACTACTAACTTTTATTGCGTATACCAAGGAAACAGATCCATTTCCCGGGATGAAAGATATTCTAAATAATATAACCTACTAAAATGTCAAGTACCATTCAATTCTGTTCAGTGGTGTTAGTGTGACACGTGGTCAGACAAACAGACAAACTGTCAATAATTCCAAAAAATATGTTTTGTCTTCTATATAGATAACGAAGGCTCTACCTATATTAAAATTTCCAGAAAAGTAATCGAGGTACAGAATTTTTTTTTATAGATTTTTAAGGTTTAGTCATGACAATATAGGATCCATAGGGATGTTATAAAATAAGGCTTTGGTTATCAATGACGTGATCATCTGACGTAAATTATGTTCCCATATTGTAAGTCGGGTTAGTGAATGTGGAATTTTGTGACATATTTATATCTTGTCTCTCTCATTGATCATACTGATCAAGGTGATCGGTCGACTGCTCAGTGAGATTCTATTATATATAGCCCCGGACCGATGATCTCCCTGAATTTGGTGTAGTCGTGTTGTGATACAAATGAAAAATTGCAAGCAACACACAAGTAATGCATTGTCGTTTATATTGCAGGATCTGACCGGTCAAAACAGCAATGACTCGGGCGGCAGCGGCGGCGCCGGGCGCGCTTCTACGCCACACTTGAGGCCCACACCGAGCCCTACAGGCTCGACCGGATCACGATCCATGTCACCGGCTGTCGGTGAGTGTATACGCAACTGCTATCATCCAATATAAACCGTTAATAGGAAAAGGGTCTACGTTCCGATACAAAGGATATCGCGATTGAGCTATACATGCCACTAGTGCAGTGGTCGGCTCGTGCTTTTCCATTGTCGTGTCTCTCTTCACGACTCGATACTATAGAAGATCATTAAAAAGAGATTGACCAAAAAGTAAACAGACTGTAATTTCTGTTGTATCTAACAAATATCTGGGTTAATTGCTTTTGAATTCGATCATAAATAGGCAAAATTCAGAATAAAACATGTGCTTAGTTTTATCGGCGAAATGTGAAGCGTTTTTAGCTTTCAGTAACGTATAAATAACATAATGGTTTAAACGTTTTATTTATTCTGAACTTGACATATGGTTGATAATATAAAGATTACCTATTTTTCAAATTTTGTTTGACACTCATTACGCGCTTAATATGTTGTCATTAATGTTGTAGTATTAGTCGAAGTAGTGTAACAGCTCGTTCAAATTGAAACATTCAATTAAAAGGCACATACAATGTGTCCAATCTGGTTCAAGTTTCGTTTGTAGTTTTTGCATCTTTTTGATCTATGTAAAATTGTTTGTATGTCAAGTCTGACGTTAATGCAATAAACACAAAATAACTTTAAAATTATGTCCAAATTAGATTACGTTAATTTCGTAATTTAAATTACTAACAAAACGTTTGCATCAAATCATTTAATCTGTAAAGTGCGTATACGTACCTTTTTATAACACATCGAACGCGCAGACAATGATTGATGGTCCGTAATGCAGAGAGGATGGCCATTAAGATGAATCATTAAGTAAAAAACAAGTAACGATCGAACACACAGCGCCCTTGATCACCTATCGATTAGTCCCATAAAGCAGTTTCTCTATAATATCAGCCGATGCCGAGATGTGTTTGGGCGTTGCATTCTCCATACATGTTACAGAACTTAATTACGCCAATGGAATGTGTAACAAAGTGAAACCTGCAAACCACTAATTAGTTGTTGATTTCAACGAGCTGCTGATTGAAACCAATGTGGGAGTTAATATACATTACGAATACGTTTCAATTATTCATGTGTCGTAGTAATCATTTCATGTTTTTAATGACAACGTGTTTTGAATTGAATTGAGATTTTGTGAAGCAATACATTGGTAGCGTTGTGATCGGGGAGGACATTCGTTCGGTTCTCCTTCAAAACGGAACTCTAACGCGTGGTAATAAGGTTTATGTACTGAGCGAAGTAGTTTGTCTCGTCTATAGTTTCGCTAGAGGCGTTGATCAGATTCATTGTGCATACTTCGTCACTGGCAGACGCGGGCTTTCCCGACATTGACCCACATAGAGCGGGCGCCCAGAGTACACCGTATTTTGCCCCTTTTGCGGGCGCGAACCTCCCCATCCTCCCACCTTATGTACGAGTGAGGGGTGGTCGCGGTATATAGGGCCTCGTGAAAAACTTACCCCCCCAGTCGGTGCGAGCACGCAAAACAGGACCTTCCACCCCCGAGCGTCGACGCCTCAATCTTGTATGTGTGCCGGACCGCCGAAGTAAATCACGTTTTCCAAGACAAACAAAAAAAAATTGATAGTTTTCTGAGTTTCTATGTCATTCGTCAATGCAGTTACTTTAGGCACGTAAAATTTTTCAACTTCAATTTTTCCGACAGTCTAGTTTTAATTTAACTAGTCACGTTCATTGCTACGTTTCAGTTGTGCTCTCAACTCCTCGAATAAACCTTTATATCTTTCATAATGTTAAATGAGCATATAATATGATCAGGTGTTTAATATCAAAAAACACAATAAGGGCAATTTTATTTTAGTCTCACTGTTTTAATTGTTAAACTAGAATCATATTTCTTTAACTTCCTAAGAAGTCTTTATCCTAAATTTAGATCATCCATATTCGTTCATCAAATGAACACAAAAGTACTATAAATGTTACAACATAATATTCAAATTGACAGCCAGCTAGCCTTTCATGATGTTGTTTGCAGATTCAGGAACATTATCTTACACCCACAGTCTCCCACAGATTAGAAACTTTAGTAATTTAAAGTCCTGCAACACACGGCATTATGCCAGATAGAGTATAATTGTATAGGCAATTCAAATCTTCGAGTCTACATAAGCTCGAAAGATACTTTGATAAGTAACGTCGCGACTGTATTAGAGATTTCGTCTGGTCTGGGTATTATTACCTCTCACGATTTGCAGATTTATGTAAAGATCTGTTACGGCCTTGTAGGGCTTCCCTCGGAATGTCCTTGACGGGTTCGTCGACTGGGGTCGCCACATTTTACATCTATTTACGTATCTACTTACCCACTGTTGTGGGACTGTTTGTCGAGTACATACGCACCCTAGGTATTCGATACCGGGCATATTACTACGAGCCCATTCATATTATCTGTTGGGTGGATTTAAACGGGAACCTTTTATCTATCAGTGTCCATAATACCAACGGCAGTTCGCGGTATTAGAAGAAAACAATAAATATGTTACGAAATTTACATTTTTCTCAACTTAACTTAATACACTCTCAGCCATGTTTGTTGGCGTCAGCGATCGCAGTAGGAAGGAATGCACTTAAACATAATGAACTCCATAAAGAGTTATAGCAAATTGTTGAAACATGTACTCGAGTAACATGTCTGTGCAATGACGGAATGTTACCATTAAAAACCTCAAATATCTCCCTCAATTGGAACTAACTGGTTGTCCTTTTCATGTTGTATCAATTTCCTTTTAAAATTCTTTGATGTTGGTTTTTAAATTCGAATATCGCATTCCCACGTTTTATCGACAATATAAATCAAAAGATTACCATTTTGTTACATATAAGATTTGCTTATTTGTTACCCTCATATGTAATAGGGTGTTTGATTTTTATAACATGTTCTGTACATTACGTGATTTACTCGAAGATTTGTTTTAACATCGGCAAGTCCTTTCAAAACTCAATTCAAGCTTGATATAGCGCTAAACCTTTTCCATCATTGTAACGATTCCCCATGATTTGTCGTAAAATAGAATTCAACGCGAAATTCGAACAGAATTTTGAGTTCCAATATTTAAAGCGCTTCGCCCGAATTGCTTTCATTTCACGTAATTATTATGTATCGCGACAGGCGTGCCTTATAAAGAGTTTGTTATTTCATCGTCGAGTGACTGTAATGAACGGACGAACAGTTTGCCGCAAAGGCAGTCGTGTTTTCTTAGCGTCGCCGATTGCCGAACATGGCTTTCTCAAAACATCGGTGTTCCGAGACCGGGCGAGTGGCGCTGGCGACTGTGCCGTCGCATTCGAATACCGGTTATGTGACCGCAATACACCCTCGCGCCGGCGGCTGCGTACGTTGCACGATTACGCTGTATACGACATTCATTGCTCGTTCGAATCGACTCTGCTCAGTCAGTAAGAAGTTTGACTCGGCAATCGACACGAAAATGGTCGTGGACTATCGCATTGACTCTCGGCGAGATGGTAGAAGTTAAACACGATAGTATGACGTCAACCGTTCGGCTCGTCGGGCTTCTCGAGTCTCTGACAAACACCCAGTGAATACATGAAGTCTCTCATTGGAAGATTATACGAAGCGTTCGAGGAAAAAGTCATGCGAATAAGTCTCTGAGGTTGAATGATAAAATTCTGACTATTTTTGTAGGTATAAAATGATACCGTTTTACCAGGAACTGCCGACTGTGAAAGGGAAGTTTCTTTAGTTATGTTTATTTTTTAAACGTAGATATATGTATAATGGCTATATAAGGTCTGACAGCCTAGTGCTTTGAAAGTCGGTTTTCAGCAAGGGCGGACGCCGAGACTTTTATCTTGCACGCATTTTTAAGGTTACAAATCGGAATTTAATTATCAATTATTACAAATGAATAATTACTAGATTCGGTGAAGGTAAACACTGTTAGGTAACACGCATATCTTACAGTTCTCTGGTGTTTACCAATAGAGTACAGAGTCAAAAGGAGGGACAGTAGCAGCAATAGAGGTACACCATAAGTTTACACAGTCATAACTATGAAAATTTAACGTGACCATAGTTTCATTTTCTACAAAAATAATTAATACCTTGTTATTTATTATGATTGATTTTCAAAATGGTTGTACAAACACTTCCTTCGCAAACGTTATGGAATGGCTAAATAGCTTAAGGTAATTACCATAAATATGAATTTTATTACTGGACGGATCACCTTTGTCCATGATGCCTGTAATAAGATATTAATTAGATTCTCTAATATCTCATTTGCTTGTGCAGAAATACAGAGAAATAATTTTTTGTCTGCATCAGTAACCGCTAGTTTTCGTGTTCCGTAGCCAAATTGCGAATACGGAACCCTGGTAATTTTCAACACGTTTTTTATCTTAATTTATTTATTAACAATAAAATCCAATTATTCAATCATACTAATTAGATATTTTTCATTGTAATTCTGGTAATGTATTTAATTTATACAGTATTATTATGAGTGCCACCTGGTATCGAGTGGCCACAGCGGTCTGGAACATGTACGGTTGCCTCTCTGACTAAGTAATTTTATTATGTTGGTTTGTCCTTATATCAATGACATTTTTCTCGGAGACTATGGCACTTTTTTTGTCGTTACATATGTCAGTGGGCGGCGCTGATCACTTACAATCAGGTGACGCGTCTACTCTGATAATAACAATAACAATAATAATTAATACTGACTACGGACCCTTTTGTTCTGCATTGTCCGGGCCGCACTTGAGCGGTTGTACATTCCTTGCATTCATTAATTTTTTTTTACTACTATTGCCATAAATAAATATTTCAAATTCATGCAACTAAGAAAACAGGTCCCTAAAATAATAATAAATTGGGCCAAACATGAACATTATGTTTTTTAAAAGTTAATAATTATTATTCTGAATGCGTTTGCTATTCTTTAACTTTAAGACGTTGGATTTGGGAAGCGTGTAGCGAGGGCGCATCACTAACATACATATCCATTACTTTCATTGAGTGTTATAATTAAATTATGATTGTAACATGAAACAGTCCATAAAGCGCAAAATCATATCGTCACTGAAACCTGTTTAAATATGTTTTTGACGTGGCCGTTGTTTTGCTGCTCTGAATTCATAGCAAGATTTTCATTACTCGTTAATACCTACAGTTGCATAAAACAAAAAAGTCTTACTAAGTCCGAAGTGACAGACGAAGAGGTGTCGACTAGAAAGAAGACCCTTACTAAAGTAATTTGTTTTTAATTAATAGAACTGAATTAAATTCAACATCAACAGTAATTTCCTTTCACAATCAGTAACTGTTAAGAGACGTGAGAGAGAAAGAAAAGAGTTGGACAGCCAGACAACGGAGTTTCTTCTTGGACGACAACGCGTCGTTAGAATCGCTGATTTTGCTCGCGTCACTTACCATCTGGTTTACTCGTCTCATCGTTTGTTTGTTACAAGTATAATATATAAAGTAATAGTATGTACCCGTAGATACATTCGCAAAGATCCATCGAATCGGACGAGTAACTGCATCAGCAAGAAATCCTTATCGCGTTTATATGTTATATAAAAAAATGTGTTGTTTATGGTTAATCGTGTTCATTTGCGAAGTTACGTTAGAGAGAGCGAATTATTGTTATGGCGTCGGTTTATAGGTAAAGTTTTGCTTGTCGAGCGTTTATGTTGTTGACAAACTTGACGAGCTTGGATTACGTTACTGCAAGCTTGCAGGTGTGTTTGAAAAGTAAATTGAAATAAACACATTCACACGATCCCCTGTGTTGCGAGCGCCGTGAATTAACACGATTAAAACCATAAGCAACTAATACAAGTGACCAAACGTTAATATCTGTTACATTCATAGATGCTTGCCGCAGCCGGGAATCCATCCCGGGACAACTCGGTGAAGCTCGAAATATCAAAAAATTTCTACTTTATTCACAAAACAATCCAATGACCTTAATTTGCCTTGAAACATTGGATTTATTCAATGTCGCCACTAAAGTATGCTATAAATATGGAAATAAATAAATAATCGTTGACACATTCACACCCCTGCACCAGGACACGGGGATTGCGGGTGGCATGGACGGACACAAATATGAAATAATATATCCGTCACAGAAATATCCGGCCCGGCTGGGAATCGAACCCGGGACCTACGCTTGGCAGGCAGGGTCACCGTCACCTGGGCTATGAGGTCGTCAATATGACATACAATCAGGCAAAACTAATAGAAAAGCGATGTAATAAAAAAAACTCCCATTGACGTTCAACATTACACCGAGCATAATTGTCGTAGATTAATGAAATTCAAAATTCCTTCACGAGCTCAATGTGCTATTAAATGTCTGACAAGTTACATAGATCGTCGTTGGAACCAGTGAGCTGGCTGCCAGCGACCGGCAGCGTCGTTATCTGAGGACAATGCGGCCGCTCGCAGCCAGCCGCAATACCGCAACCCGACGCGTCCGAAGGTGAATTGCGTATTGTTCGGCGCCCGCATGCGGCGTGACTTTCGAATAACACTTTAATATTTGATGAATAAGGTTTCTTTTGCTCGACGATCGTGCGCGTCGTGCGCCGATGCAAATTCAACTTTAATACGCACGCTGTTGGGTTCGATTCGATTCGTTGGCCGCGTTCGTGTTGTGTAGGAGCGCTAAAAGCATTTCGCAGTCGTCCGTCGTGCGTATCGACGGACCGAGCGCAGGAATGCCATCAACCAAGATAAGGCTTGTTGCCCGCAGCCGCATGCCGTCCGGTCGTCGCTGGCGTCGAATACGGTCGAGCGAATCGAAAGCTAGTATTACGCTTCGCGTTATTATTAAATGTGGTTTTTGTTCGCATGTCACGCGTAGTTTCAGATTAAGGTGAAGTTCTTAAGTTATTTATAACTTACTGTCCTCTGTCGAGATTTGTCGGCTATATTCTACATATGTATGCCGAGTTTTATATATGTGGTTGGTAAGCATTTTTTGTCGTTAATAATAAGGTGTTTCCAGTGGTTCCGGTTATTTCCAGTTCCAGTGGTTAAAACTGAACTGAATGAAAACTGGGTATTCAGTTCAATCAACGATTTCTCGCAGCTTTATAAAGAGCCTTTTGTCATTTTATTTGTTTACTAACACGCCGAATTAACAGCATTGTTGATAAAACGAATCTGCTGATAAGCAACAGTAAAATATAAGAATTGAATGGCAGATACCAACTGACCGTCATCCACGACGCTATAAGTAAGATTATTGTTGTTTGAAATATAAAAGCTTTTCGCTCGCTCGGCGGATTCGTCCTCAAATCTATGTGAGTATTTGTAATGAACTATCACTTGCTTTTGGAAACATACCTGAATGTTGCATACCTGGGAGTTTTCAAAAGTTTGTCGCTGTAGTGTGTAACTTACTGTCGAACGAATGGTTCTATTCCTGGCGGAGCAAATGTTTGTTTATGATTTCAAACTTTGGTACGTTATTGTGAACATTATACATGTAACCTGCAATGGTAACTACGACGTAGTAAGCAGAACATGTAATTGAAACCGGTGCAAATAATTGGATTTAACAGACTGATAAAAAAAGGAGTTTAGGAAAGAAACTGGGTTTACGGTGGAATCCGGTTGTTAGTTTATGTCAGTCTATGTCAGTCAGATTATGTCAGATGATAATAATGTCAAGTTATTGGGTGACGATGTCGCTAGAGTCGTCCGTCGTGATACAGTACCTAAGAATGTAAATCTAAATAGACGTCATTAATGTCCGCCAAATGAATTTGTGTGAATGTTTATTAAAAGATGTGTGAAGAAGTCTATTAATCCACACTTTATACTTTGCTAGGTTAAATTTGTTTTCTTAGATAGATATGGTGGAATAGTGAATACTTTCTAAACAAAATTTTCAACACCCAGCTGCATAACACTAATTCCCTGGCAGCGGTGCTTCATTTGCACCGATAGACGTACATAGTTCGCACGAACTGAATTTCTGTGAACGCCGCAAACAGTCGAAACGACCCAATAAATCCTCGTGTTTTCACTGTATCAAAATGTAAATACATCCAGTCGGGTTCGGTGTGACTAATTCCTCTACTAAAATTTATGATTGTCACCATTACGGGGGGTGCCTAGTCCCTTTCGCCTTACGAACGCGGTAACCGCGTAGTGAACTATAGGTACGTATTTATCGCCACACGAATGCCTATCAGCTGCCACGTGCCCACGTGTCCTTGGCGGGTCAGCGACCTCGTTCAAATACAAAAAGGCGAAACAAGAACGCTTTTTGCCCTCGCATCCCGCCACGATGTTTGTTTTGATCGTTTTCACGTAAACGATCCGTCCCGTGGCACGTCCGATGTTTTTTTCCCCATCGAGCAAGGATCGACGAGGCCGTTGTTATTATTTATGATGTTCTCACGTGTATGTACGTGTACACGCCGTGGACGTAGCTCGCGTTTGGATATTCTCGCCCGGCGGTTCTAAATATAAATCGCGTCCACAGGACGAAGGGGGGTGGGTTGAGTAATTAGGTGTCGTAAGTAAACATGCACGATCGATAATTGTGATGAGTGTAACTGAAGTTGAACATTGTCATATAACATAATTTGATTTGATTATAATATCTCCGCCGGACCACATGGTTATAATCAATCGATTGCATTTCTAATTTCAGTAGGTACTTTTCGCTTATAAATCGGTTAACTAGGGTGTGATATATAGGTATGACTGAATGTTAGTGAGTAACCTGGGTGTTCAAAGCTTAAAAGAATCGCCTTAGCGCATATGAACGGAACGCAATATACAAACGCAGAAGTGGTATTCTTTAAAGCGGACCTAGATTTATTTAAAATGTAACACGACAAAGATAAGCCTTTGTTTACATAATAAAGAACAACGGAGATGAAGTAAACAAAGGGTACGTGCTTTAAAAAGCGGGACCTGTTGATCTGTCGGTACGTATATTGTGGCCAGCGCCTAATTGTATTCAGATTGCGGCGGAAAAGTGATAAATCTCAGCGAGTCAAGGTCACCAGAGGGTTCGACATGCCATTCACTCTTCCCACCCTTGGTTAATGGCACGGACATTCTTTGCCGACCCCGTTTTAGACTTACATGCTCGTTAAAATATTTATTGTCCACACCCCCAAGCCATATTTTGTAAGAAGTATTGCTTCATAAAATTGGGTCACTATAAAATAGCACACACATGCATATGATTTGAATGTAAGGAATCTCCAATCGAATCAGGCGAGTGCTGACGAAGGAATCTGCGGATAGTTTGTCCAATGGTATAGCGGTTACATATCTTGTAATTGATATTGAAGCATGCAGTATAGAAAAATTATACAGATTGAAGATTGAAGGTACAACAACAACACCTCGAACTCTCTCACTCTCTTTCTCTGTTAAATAAAAGAAGGAGTGTGCCGTCTGACAGCTATTTTCAGATATATTTAAGCTATTATGAGAAAGTAATCTAATTTCATATGATTTTTAAATTTATATCATCGCTGACACTAAACATTTTTAATGTAGAGGGAATTCATAATTTTTAACGATATTTCGACCCAATTATTGATTGTCAATTGAGTCGTCCCTTGACCGACACTAATGACGGATGAGCCGGTCAACTTTACGTTTTGCGTTGTTAGCATCAAACATTTATAATACATAAAGTATAGTACTTATCAAGTTCGATCTCTATTATATTTTTTTTACGTAACTTGTAACCCGCCGTCGTTTCTCTTCGGATATCATGTTCTCAATTCAAAAATATATAGATGTAGTAACTACACCCGAGAAAAATATTTTTTTTGGCGTTTAATAAATTTATCACGTTCAATTTAACACATTCCCTAAAACATTCCTCGTGATTCACTCTACGAGTATTTATCGGGATCAAAATCAGTGAAGCAAATTTTGAGATTTTCCTGTTCAAATAGACTTGTTTTATATTATGTAGCGATTTTCGTTATGATTGATTATCGTTATCGATTAACTAACGTAATAATTGTTACAACTTCAGATTAGACACTGTACAAGACTTAGCTGCTCACCAAACTAATAAATCTGTGTAGGTCAATACCCGCGTCAATGTAAATTAATCACAGGAGATTATCCAGATTATCTTAGACAGACAGATGTTCTCGGGGTGATGAAGTTTATCAATAATAATATTAATCTTTGTGTTTACGTAGCTAAACATGTTAACTTGTTTCAGACCTAAACTTGTTTCAAAGAAAAAGATTAAAGTATCAGCACAACATGGTGAAATGAAAAACCGAGTTCCCTCAACTCCACCGGGATACTTGGCGTTCGTTTAACACTGTAGACTACAAATTCGAAGACACGTCTATATTGTATCTAATTTTCCACATCTGTTTTCCCACAGTTTTGTCCCATCAGTAGAATCGTCCGAGTTTATCTGAGTTCTGTTCAATTTTAAGCGTTATACATCACCGTCGGGTCGTTCGGATTCATTCGGCCCTATTCATCGGGTGCTACTGGCTGAAACAGTGTAGATTGATTTATATGGGTCCAACCATTTTGTCAGACATTCAACAGTTTAAATTCGTCCCAAAGTTTTCGAATATGCATATAGCACACTAGGTCTTCGCAGCTGTGATCTGTGCCCCACAGTATACCGTTAATAGGTTGTGTCTATAAAACAGTATATCGATACAACGACGAGTGACAGGAGGGCGTGAATTTGATCACACTCACGTTCCACTGTCGAGGAACGTGCTCAAACGTAAACGTTAAATCTTTGATAAACGACACTTGCGCACACTGTGCGTATCTTGTATACGCGTGTTGCGTATCTTCGTCCATTTCGTGCGTGCCTCATTATTAAGGCGCATTGCACCTTAAATGTAACAAACAACTCCGTGTCTTGTATGCCATTTTGAACCTTGATCGCACGTCGATAAAAATTAAATCGTATGTTGGAAAGATGTATTTCTAAACAACCAGGTTTTAAAGTAAATCTAGACACTGTCGATTATCAATTTCAACTTTTTCTAAGTCAGCAGTGGCCCTTTAGTAATGAATGAAATACGTTTTATGCACGTAGTCCCTGCATGGTGGTAGAGCGCACGCGATTGCCGTTTGAGTGTTGGTTATTTCTTAAAAAAAAACCTTTTTTATATACAGAGTTGAGAAACAGCTCGCCGACCTCGGCGTGCTCTACGTACTATATGCGAGCCTTTACAGAGCCCCCGCACGTTCAGGGGCTATCACTGCCACTTATAGTATTCTATGTAAACAAACTTGTTTTCGTATTACATTTGTGCATTCTTGGCGTAAATTGAGAAGGCATTGCCTGTGTTTGTTTCGTTTTGTTAGTATTTGGCTATGATGCGACATGTGTGATCTGAGCAATGCGTTTAATACTACGCTTTAGTCTAGAAATTACATTTATGGTTGTTCATTACAAAATTTTCAAGTGGTCTCATGTCTATTAGCGTTCTTGGAATTTATAAGACCGACAAGGTTTAGATATCCGTATATCGTGTATCAGTAGCAAGTAAGATGTATACAATAAATGAAATTAAAATTTTTATCAATAGAAATATTTATAAATTAATTGTTGAACAAAGGTTTAAAATATGTTCATAATCGTTTTCTTTACATGTCCTCATGTTTGCAATTGATTCAATTTGATGAAATTATTGATTCAATTGAGTTTATCAAACTTTTCGATATTGTTGTTATGTGAAAATTCAATTTAATCTTAAAGATTCTTAATTCTCGCAGTTCCTGCAGTCTGAAATCGTTCACCATATTACAATAAAGATTTAAACTATCATCAAGTGGAAATTATTATTTTTAGAAATGCATATTTTTTTCGTATGGGATGATGCTACTACGGTCTAGGCCAGTTAAGAATAAGAGGAATGGTATCGGGCACTATGTAGCTGCGACGTGTGTATCGTAGGTACTCGGTGATCAATTTAAATGGGTCGGTAAACACTCGGCGCCGTGACGCCGCACTCCGCCCAGGGCTGTCTTGCGTTTTGTTAACTGTCACGTGAAAATACTGAGGCGTCTTGGATTCATACAGGGGGTTGAGTTCGTCGACGACGACGTCGTATTGTATTATTTTTGTTTTAATCAAACGGTAATACTTATCGTATGTAAAAATAGATTTTAATGTAGAAGCATAAATATTTGTCGATGGTTGCGATAAATGTTAGAACTTCATTGTAATCCTTGCTCATGATGTAACTTCAGTTCGTACTGCGAACTGAAGAAATTTAAAAGTGCTTATTAATAAGCGTTTAATTTAACGACCTTAATAGATTTTATGAAGATGTGATGTAAATAAGGTTTTTTCATAAGTAGTTTGCCCATAACATAAAGAACTAATATAAAAATAAACAGAAAACGTCGGTGACGCCTGGCAACCCTAAGTTTACCACAACTAGGCCGGTCTCGTTAACGCCATTGTCGTACGTTCTGTTTATACTGGCAACACTGGGCGCTGGTACAAAGCGAGGCGGCTGTTCGTCGAGAATTAAATATTCAAACTGTTTGCGCGTTGCGTTCGTGCGTACCTGATTTAATGCGGGTCACCGTGGCTGCAGGTTGTAGGGCCGGCCGTCAGATAACTCTAATTTTAGACTAGCCTTGTACGATTATGCTGATATTTTGCAACGTACTGAGATGTTCCGTTCGAACACAGACTTGAAACGAGTTGAAACCTGTACATAACAATTAATTGCGAAACGAACTATGAAAAATTGTACACATGATCACTGATATTACATGTGGCTATTTAGATGAAGCGTGTTGCATCTCTCTTTACCGGTCTGGGTGAATTGCAATTAACTAATGAAATTATTGAAACACGTAACGTTTTACAATTGTTCATTTTCAACAATGTTATCCATGTTTGAGAATTGTTTTTACAATTTAATAGAACATTACATGTGCAAAGGTGTTCGTCAAGGTGTTGTACAGTTCAAATGTGGTAGCTTTTGTTACGCTAGTCTTAAAAGTGTGTCAAACTCACCAAGCACAATCTTACATCGTAACTTGTAAACGCCCGCACTTCGTTTGCGCAGATATTTCAATAGTTTTAAGTTTTTATTTTAACGTAGTTCAATATCTCAAAAATTTATTTCACCTTTAATATTTATTTATTTCAAAATTTATATGGTTTAACACTTCCCTCAAGGATAATAATTAATATGATAATTACATACATTGCACCCTTTTTTTTTGGTTAACCATAAGGTCTACCGACATTCCTTTTATATGTCATATTATTATAGTAACTGTAATAAAATTATTACCTATTTTTATACTTGTTAATAAATAAACCTATGAATCACTATTGTGTTGATCACAACCGTATAAAATTCCGTTTCCTGAGGTTTTTAACCCTTTTAAACAGATATATTCTGTATACATTATAATATTATATACTATACACTGACTTCATCAAGAAATATTACCTTATATATATATACCTTTAAACTCTACAAACCAACAGAAACCCATAAGACGTTCACCTTCCCCATATTACGCAGATTTCCGGAGCTTCCTCGTTAAAGTAACATTCTGCTAGAGATTTATGAGCCAGCGATCGATCAGGTCGGATGCAATTACCATCCATTGGTGGCTGCGAAACAACAGCGTGCGGTGTCGATTCAATATAGCGAGCGACGGGTGCGGTGTGATCGCGTCACGCCCGGAATGTGTCGGGCCGCCGATGGTACGCGGCCCGCCGCACATAACTCGGTCCGCGTTACCGCATTCTCGATGCGTGATATCGATACCGTGCAGGAGGATGTGGTGCAACGAGTGGCGTGTGACATCGTGTAGCTGCGTCATGATTAACACGGGAAATTCGGTATATGGCGAATGTCTTCGGTCAACCTGTTGCGGTGCCGCCAGCGCGGATATACCGACGTATTTAAGTGGACGAAGCGCGAGTGAATCACCGCTTTTACGATGCACGTTGGTGATACATTGCTAGCTACTGTAATCTGCCGCGCTTTCGGGTGCCGCCGCGCTGCGCGCTCTCATACGATCTTAGAATTTTATTAGGTTTGCGATATGCAAGCCCGAACAAGTTGTTGATTGTCACACATCGACAATGGTGTATAGGTAAGCAAATTTGAACAACAATGTTAAAAACGTCTCGCGTCATTCGTGCACGAGCGGATTTCTGTGCTCCTAGATGTGTGTCAAAGTAAAAAAAAATTGAGATACTCATTGAAACATTGGATACATACATATATATACAATCGAGCGACAACGATTAGCAATTCAATTCGATAAATACGAAGTCATTACGATCGCTGAGTCAAAAACTAGAATCGACAGAGTGGTTCGTAGTGACGAGGTGGGAAAGTAAAGACCTCGGCGGCGGCGGCGGCGGCGGCGGCGGCGGCGGCGGCGGGGCGCGAGCGGTGACGGGCGCTGCCCTTGACAGAGCTGGTTACGCACCACGACCACTCTCATTACCACACATTAAATATGCATCGCGAGCTTAATCACCCAATCGACTTGTAGCCAAGTACTTACCAGGGAGCTGTTCGCCGCTCGGCATTAATTCTCGCCGCTATTGATATTAAATTGACGTTTCACTTCGCGTTCTTAAGCCGTATCTGTTTTGTTGTTGTATTTTAAATCTGAAGTTTCGTCATAGGTAGACAGAGAGTACTCATCTAGAAAAATGTGCGTTTATCAGAACGTTTTCCGTTGGCGGTCTCGAAGCTCAGAATTCTATACGTTGATTGTGGAGGCAACTCTTGTCGCTTGTCATATAAATTTTCATCTATAGGTATAAATGTACATAGTGGCAAGAGCGAGTTCACTTAAATATTAATTACATTGCATTGTAGGTAAACGCAAAATAATTGCAAAATAATAGCGTAATAATTGTACACATAAACGCATATCAAACATTTTTAAATTCTTCATAACGGACATTTTTTCCTTGATTGACATTGACACAAATATTTGTATTAGTATGTACTTTTGGTCTTTCGAGCAGAATAAACAAGATATATATACCTTGAAATAGGAACTTAAAAATAAAAATGTCTGACATTAAGAACGTCATACCATTTTTTTACCTTCACGTGGCGTCATCAATGCACATCAGAACTTTCTTTTTGTTTTGGGAAAATCATTAAACAAATATGTATATGTTTACCCCGAAGTAAGATACTCTGTATTGCGGGTGTCATGGACATACACAAACAGGACATTACAACCCATGACCGGAGAACAAACATTTATCAGTCACATAAATGTCTGCCCCGGCCGGGAATCGAACCCAGGACCCCTCGTTTGGCAGGCACAGTCAATACCAACCGGGCTATGTTATCATCGGTATTTATAATGATAAGATTTCAACTTTCAAAAATATTCAGTTCTTGCTTAATAGTTGAATACGGTTGGCAATCTTCCTTTTACTGATTTATGATTTAAAAAAGCAATTCAGATATTTTCTAAATCGGAACGAGGACGTCTTATATATTGGAATATCATCAGTCAACAAACCAACTTTTAACAGTCTCGTAAGTTTTTTGAAAATGTAACTTCACCATAATTATAAATGGTGCAAATGGATGGTATCTTATGTTATTTCGATATAGATTTTACAGTCGTTTTAACGGACGCTGATTTTTTTTAATGGCCAAGGACTAGCGAAGAAGCTAACCGACCACCTGATGCTAAGCAGTCACCGCCGTCCTTGACCATGTGTAACCCGATGTGGGTCACCGATGCATAGCCGGCCTTGTAGGAGAGATTATTTACGCCATTTTTGAAGAAAGCTCAAAGCCCCGAAGGAATCTAATTCCGCAGTTTATTCGTGGAAATCAGTTGAGGATCGCCACGAATAAGGAAAAATTGTACGGTGTAAATGTGTACCACATATAGTTGATAGGTACCTGCTCGACTTGCTGTAAGCAATCACCGCTGTTACATATCCGAAGGGCAGTTTAAAATTCAATTTAATTGTATTTATATGTTCCGTATCTCTATCAAGTAGATTCTTTCTCTATTTTAAACAATTTGTAACTGTCATAGAAGTAGAAGGGTATTGATACCAATATGGATAAATGATTCTAGATATGAGTGTCATTCAGTGTCACTTTGGCGATACGTGCATATACGGTGGAGCTATCTAACTGTTCAAGAGATCTATTTTTACGAGTCGGCGTCGTGAGTCCGGACGACCCCGTTACCGCGCCTCAGTCATTAATGGTCGCCGTAAACAAATAGTTGCATAGGTAGGCGCGTATGCCACAACTCTGTTATCTACGATTCACCGGCGCCTCGCCGTCTGCCAGCCGTCTGATCGCACAATATAATGCCACGATAATAGCCCAATGATATGATTAAACAGACGACCCTCGCCACCTGTCGCCCTCGCTTTACTTAAACGCTTAACAACCGCACTTTTTATGGCTGCAGGTGCGAGCGTTCTCTTGGCGTATAACGAACGTCCTTTACATTAGCTGTGACCGCGTCACGTCTAAATCGTTCAGCCGGACAACATTGCATTTCGCGTAACACTGACATAACTACACGAGTGAGATCAAATCGACCCACATAAAAGCTGCAATACCACTTTCGTCGTCGCAAATCACTGACGTTCGTATCTCGGCCTCGGTCAATGTGTTGCGTGCATGTCGTATGCACATATACGGACGCGATAAAGTGCAGTGAGAATTCGCAGGCTAGCGGTGCATGCGGCTCACGTGCCGACGGAAAACGAAAGTGATCGGGTGCGTCTCCCGCCCTCTCGATTGATGCGCGCCCGGCTTAGGCGAGCCCTCGTTAACTGTATTATTCAAATTGTGTGTGCGAGGAAGAGCGCCCGGTCGGGTCGATCACACACAACGCCACCCGGAAACGTTTGTCGCTTGCACTCTCGAATACAATTTAATTCAAGTGCGAGTACTATTGCCTTTTAGATAGCCGAGGCCCCGTCCGTCCTCCCCCCTGTATACATACATATACAGTGCGGCGAGATAGTGCGCCGTGTTGTTTCCATGTTTTCAGACAGTGACAGATTATAATAACCTAAGAATGATGTGATAAGAAACGGGTTTAAGAGCATAATTGCTAAAACCTTTTAAAATTGACATCTTGCAAGTACTGAACAATTTCAGGTGATACGTTGTTTGTCATTTATATTGTGTCCATTATAACATACATACCTTTCCTTTATGCGACGAACCCCGACGACGACCCCGTAGACCCAGTTGGTACCGATCCTACCTGCCGAGCGAGTGGTCGCGGGTTCGTTTTTCGGGTTGGGAGACCTTTATGTGGTGGATAAACGTTTGTTCCCGGATCATTAGTGTTTGTGTTTTTTGTTTTGTTTTTTTAATTACATCGACGCCACCCGCATCACGATGAATCTTAGTGCGGGGGTGTTAGTAAGTAATCGTTTATTTATATACTTATCCTCGGAAATATATCGATTCCTGTTAATATGACATAACAGTAAGAATGGAAATCTGTTAACAGAGTAGTAAAAGAATGACTACTTTTCTTCAGCTATTGCAATAAATGAATGTTTCTATATAAAATAAATTACTAAAAAAATAAAATACAAATTTATACATTTGAAATATCTCAGAAATATACATTTGATATATCTCAGAAATAGTCTTGGAAGACTAAACGGCACGTTGGATAATGGACAACATTGCTGGTGTCATTCCCGTACTTGATCACGGTAATTCAACGTTTTTGCAATAATAACCGATAAACGTGTAACATTTCCTAGCAGAGAGGCAGTAGTCTCCAGCACGGTTGAAACACAAGTGAGATCTGCCGTAGCGTCTGTCCCGGAGTTAGGGTCCGTTGTAGGTTGAGTGGCCGAGTTTTGAGTCATAGCGGCGGATTCCATCACTCTGGTCAGTTGCAGAGTTCCGTTTAGCGACCGTATCTACTCATGACTACCGCTAACCCTGTCCGTCGAGTGTATAAAACCTGCTGTTCCCGATGTTCTCATATGTACACTGTACTCAACAAGCGGACTATCGTCAATTTCAGGCACGCAGAACGTACAGATGCCACCGCGGCCGTCGTCGTCTCTGTCGGACGGCAGCGGGCCGACGTCGCGCGCCGGCGGCGCGGGGCCCGCCCCGTCGGCGGCACCTCCACCCGCCGCCATGCTGCCCCAGCCGTACCCGCACCACGGCGCGTACAAGCCGCCACACTACGCGCCCCAGCCGTACGTCGGCTACCCGCCGCGCAACCACCATCCGTACCCGTACGGCGGNCCCCCCCGCCGCCGCATCCGTCGCAACACTACCCACCGTTGAAGGTCAGTTGTTAATACAACCTTTCAGCTCCGTCCACCGACAAATTGATCGGACATCGAATGGTCGAATTTAGCAAACATCACAACATTCACGGTCTGATCTACATATGTAGCGAAGTTGTCAAGCTTTTGCCTAAACCCGTTAGCGGCCCACTGCACGGTACCGATGTCTCTTTGTCATCGATTAGGCATAGAGCATACTGCAGCACGCTGCTCCAGTGCGGATTGGTAGAGGGGTTAGTGGTTAACCCAAATGACGGACATTCTTATGCCGTTCGCGGTGCTGAACGAGAAGTTAACCGAAAGCTTCCTGAATCTTTTTAAGATCGGAAGTGATCAACAAATATTACCACTAGCCATCATCTATCCCAATACAGGCAGCTCCCGAAGTTGCTTAACTCTGCCGACCAGTTGAGATCGACACAACGCGTCGGACTATAAACGCTTCTACCAAATTCAGATTTTTTGTTTGTATAAAATAAATTAATGTTCGACAACAACCCCACCTGATGGTGAGTGGTGATGAAGTCTTAAGGTGTTGAACGCACCAACTTGTAAAATTCTATTCACTCTCCTCTTAAAGACTCCCACATAGATTGGTTATTACAGGATCGTATTTCACATTCAGATGTCTAATTGATGCGGTATGTTTCCATAGCCATCGGTAACGCGGCACATGGGCCCACCCGGTGACGCGATGCCGCCGCCGACGGCGCCGGGCGAGCCGCACGACAACGGCCCGCCGGCGCCCGCCACCGCGCTGGTCACCACCGGCCCCGAGGGCGCGCTCGACGAGGGCTCGCAGCAGAGCACGCTCAGCAACGCGTCCGCAGGTACCACGCACGTCAGCCCCAATACGTGAAGAGGAAACTTTGTATCCCTTTCCCCTCGTGTTTGAATCGACTTTTTTTTCTTTCATTTGTTTGGTAGTCATTAACATAAATAAGTGAATCGTTCAGTACATCACAAGTTTTTTACATTACTGTCATTCAATCATAGTGAAACTTTTCGGTATCTGCACATGCGGGCCTGCGCGTGACAGATCATTAGCGACTCGCTGCGGAGCGCGGTGCACGGGACACGCGCCCTACGACGAAAAGAGGCGCTAACCTAGTACCGAGGCAGACTGGAGTGTGCACACCCATAGTTCTCTGGATTGTTGATGTGTGAGCAAACGGTGGTAGTAGGGCCGCCTTGCTACGTACGCCATCCATTGTCCAACTTCCGATCGCTATCAATGACGATAGCTTTATTTACATATAATTTATTGAGCGCTTTAAGTATCTGTAGATGGAACAATATATATGGGATCATAACATGTCACGTCAAATAAGATTTCACCAGTATTTCCTCGCTTCCGTAGGCGCCTAGTTGTTATAATATTATTGCGTTACAGTATCAATTATACCTGCGCGGGCTCGAGAGCGATGTATGTAGTTGTCAGTAACCGGTGAGTGCGGGCGGTCCACCCGAATATGTTAGCATCGGTCCGATTGTGCATGACACCAACGACAACGCCCGAACCTTTTTCGAGTAAAGTTCGAAAAGAAAACAAATAGAAATAGGCGCTTCGAGAAAAACACACCAATTACAATTTCATTAAACCAACATTTTACTGTGGCCAGTGGAAAAGTATACACTAAACAATCCTCTACAACTGTACGAAGTATTTGCATATTCGTTCATATTTTACTAATACATTCGAAATGTATATCGTTAGCAATTTAATATTTCTATGTGTTTGTGTGTAATGAACGAATATACAAATACTTCGTACAACAACACTTAAAATTTTAGTATAAAAATATAATTCAATACAAAAGTTCTTTATTGTACAGGAGAAAATCAGTAACTTATATGAGATAGAGAAATAGAAATGGTCATATCGCTGATACAGATCTCTTCCAGATAACCTTTTGATAGAAGACAAGATAATGTAATAATTTATAACGTAAAACGTTGCAGCATCGGGCGAAGAGCAGTGCGGCACCCCGAAGGGCTCCAGGAAGGATTACGGTTCGGGTAGCGCAGCGCCTTCGCCCTCGCCGGGCGGGGGCTCCCACTCTTCCGTGCACGACGAATACGACGCTTCGCCCTCCACCTGGCCGCGCCCGTCCTCTAGTCCCGTGAGTGTTTAAGAGCCGACCCGAAACATCCATGTATAACACAAGCGACCTATGACGCGCACAGACGAGCGAAAACACACACTCGCATAGATAAATATTAATCTGTCTTTTGTAAAATTATACCGTTGTTTCTTCAAATTTCTTACCTTGAAGCAACTGGAATTATTGATTCGAAGAAGCGGCGGCACCTCCCAAGGACAAGATTATGAGTTTAGAATAGTTTTTAATGAGTCATTCCCCTCGTTCATAGTGTTGGTTTGATGCGAGACAGATAACATACGGAGTCAGTACATCTGTTGAATCGATCACTAGTTTGGAAGGGTGGGCGATCTGTATGTGAACGTGCTCTGAGAACATGCAATTGGTCTATCTCACGGGACATTGGACTTGAAGTAAATGAAGTTTAGTATATTGTATGTCATAAAATAAAGCATCAACGCACGGATACACACGATCCAACATCCGTTGGGTACTGAGAACCAAGGACAGCATTGAGGTGTACTTGTGTATTTCGTTTGGCGGAGCGTTGATAGCAGTTTCCATGAGGTAAATTCGAGGGGCATAAGAATAGGATTATCGATGTTTTAACAGATCCCATATACACACACGGGCACGTCACAATGTCCAGTGTAACTGTTGACGCTGTTGCTTATTGTTCGAACGTGTTTGATTGTCCAACACGTGAGTAACTAAAGTGTTAGAGTAACGAACTTAAACTTTATTTAATCACTCCTACAGACACCCACCCATGAATCATACAAAGCACCACTTAAACTTTGAATACAAATAAAACATTCGAAAATTATTATTTGAACACATCAATGTGATATTGCTGCACTTATATTGTCAAAGTATGTTCGAAACCCATTTATCGTTAACAACTCCACCCACACGATTGTAATTTGTATATGTACATTGTCCATTTGTGTGATTCGTGTGTTTGTGTGTTGCGAGGAGGAAGCATTGCATTCTATCGTATATTTCAGGTGTTTAACAGTCACATAGCGCCGGAGTCCTACAGATCAAAGGTTTATATCAAGTTAAAGATCACTTGGCATGTGTAGTGCTCGTACCAGTAAAGATTTCTTTTATATATAATTATAATCCGTCCACTGCATGGTAGTGACGTCATGTACATTTCAATTTCTTTTGCTCCTCACACCGTGCATTCTGTTCTCAGGTGCCAGGCAATATCTTGTACCTTAAAGTTATGTTAATATTATCCCATTAGACAAGATGTATGTAACGCTTCAGCTTGTAAAATTGTCCGGAGGAAACGAATGCTTCCTGTTATTTCACTGTTTACTCTTGGTGTTGGGTCTTTGAATGCATTTTTAATGTACTCTGCATAGTTTCATATATTTGCTTACTTGTTAATTCCATTCCGTCGAATACCATCAGTAATTAATGACGTATCTAAAAAATATGTTAAAAGTTCGATTTATTACCTTACGCGTTACCGCGTCTGTAATTGCACGTAACGTAACAATAACATATCAAATAGCACACATAAATATTTTATGCTACATTTCATTTGCATGATGAACCTTGAACAGTTTTAAAATTAAATTACTAAGGACCGTTTGCCCAATTCAAGTAATTAATTCAAGGATGTATCAACAATTTATGTTTTCATACTACCCTCATGTAGTCACCTGTCCGACATATATTTTTGCTTGTGTAGCACGTGTCAATAGACAAACTAAAATAAGTATTCATTTTGTCCATCTTAGATCCTTACAATATTCTCGTCTAATTATTACAACGAACAATCGTTTCTAGGAGCATGATGTATGTGTCCCCATCTGTATTGGTTTTTGGCACATGTCTAAAGTAAGTAACGCCATTAAACTATACAGGTTAGGTGCTTGCAATGAACGATGCTTGTTTTTCTATGATCGCGTAGAGTAATATATGTATCAATTTGTGTTTCAAATTATGCATTCTATTGTAAAATAAAACGATCACCATAAAATAAGAATTTATACGACTTTACCGGGATCGACGGTGCTATTTCGTGAACTGTATTAAAATACAATAAATAGGTTCATTTTGATTGCCCGTTGTTAAGCCGTTAAGCTCGTTTGTTTTGATTGATAAAATGTGCGGACGATAAAAGGAAGTAAATAAGCAGTCTATATTAAACACGAATGACTCGACGGCGTTTCTACCGATTCATTCGAGATTAACGTATGATAAAGTCGATCCCGGAAGCTCTCGTGGCGTAGGCGGGGCGTTGATGTACGGTATGCAGATACATTTTACTAATGTCTGTTTAATATACGTAATGATAAAAGAAATTCAGCTATTATTAACTCTGGTAGATGTCATTGTCAATTTTTTGATGGTACATATCTATCTACACCGCGCCTACGTAGTGTAATTTAAAGATATAATTGTAGAATAAAGTTGCTAGAATTGACTTTAAAGATACTTAAAAGGGATCGATATTGTTGTCTTAATTGATGTTTGCTTAAAATACTAGTTGATTCTAATGATTTATTACATTGTCCGTGATCGCTGTGTTGGTAACTTAAAAATGTCAATCTCTTTTTTTAACGACAACTTTTTTATAAATTCGCGCGAGACGGTGAAAGTTCTTGGTTTCGTTTTGATGATTGGGATTACCGTGGAAATTATAAATAACATGTTAATGGCGAAGTGTCGAAGTGACGATTTGTCGTTAATCAATAACTTAATATTTTCCTATCGTAATAGACGATGCAATGAAAATAAAAAATTATAAATTCGATCAATCATCACTCGGGTCAGCTCGAACGTTGTCGTCGATTGCTTTAATTTTTTTTCACAACGACGTGAGGTAAAATCCTACGCCGCTGTTTATAAAGGGATCGAAGCAGAAATTTAACATCTCTTGAAATTTGAATTATTTCGAACGTTTCCGTGCATAATTTGTTCGCCAGACGCTCAACTGTTGGTTACTATTGATTTATCCAAAAGTTCAAAACTGCACGATACGCTGCAAAATTAAGATTAGCTTGTTAGCGTCTCGATTGAAATTCTGTAGTTTAAGGACCGCGTAACACCGACACCACCGACGCATGCCCATATCCTAATCGTCAATAATCGAAACCGCGAGCGTCTCACCGGCGCGGTGGCTGACGTGTGCTCCCCGCGCCAGAAGTCGGACTCGCTGGGCAAGCTGTACGAGATGGACGACGCGCCCGAGCGCCGCGGCTGGGTGGAGCGGCTGCTCGCGTTCATGGACGAGCGGCGCACGCCCATCGCCGCGTGCCCGACCATCTCCAAGCAGCCGCTCGACCTCTACCGGCTGTACCTGCTGGTGCGCGACC
>PDGT01000022.1:3593394-3607948 GCA_003671415.1 Megathymus violae
GCACCAGCCGCCGCACCCCGCGCACGAGGTACGCACGCCACTTGAAATGTTCGCAAGGGTCTAGAGCGGGGCTAGCGCCCTACTAATTTCGATCGATCGATTTCGGTATCGTTCAAGTTCAACTTGTGAAGGCTTGTTGTTTAAATATTATCTGTACTATAGGTAGAGATGATTTTTCCTATATTTATCCGTGTCTATTGATATATACAGGGTACGGTTTGTCGATGTTTTTGTTATCGGGAAGAACTTCATATAACTAAAAAAAATTGTGCACTCTGTGCGTGTGAAACAGTAAGCTTTGTTAACGTTTTGTTTTGTTCATTACGTAGCATTTACATATATTATGATATCCAAAACGCAACTGACAGTTGATATATTATTTGTGGTATCAATTCGACACTCTATCCAAACATTGAATCTTACCTTTATTAAAATTGAATTCTGTTCATTATAACTTTTAAATTATTCATTAACAGTACAGTATTTGCGACTTATTCGAACTAATTGTTTGATTGTTGTACGTCCTTCGATTTGAGACAATCGTGATACCGCTTAATTTATTTAAAATAAATGTATCAAATTTTATTGTTGTGCCTGTAAACCATGTGTTTTGTTTAAATGTTCGTGTGCAGAGCAATGATACGCATACAGAGATGAATTCATTAATTTTCTTTAATTTCTCCATTTTCCATCAAAGAACAGCTTTATTTATTACATTAAGATTGGTGTGTTTAGCATTGCTCGATCTCGATCAAATAATTAATTGATCAATTGTATATGTTCCGGTTAAAACTACGTCAGACATTCAAATTTTTATATAATGTTACAGACAATGCATGATACTACGAGCATTTAATATCACTATTGTAATATTTTAAGAATAATTATTTATTTATATAAATTTTCGTAATATTGTTGGAATGTTAATTAGTGGTAATGTCAGCTTTAGATAAACTACGGTCTCGCATGACTGGCTTGTTTATGGATTATGGATGTTTATGGATTTCCTTAATGTTGTAGGTATAGGAATGTCCGTCTGTGTGTGCGTGTGCTTAAATGTGCACCACCAATATGTGCGTTGTTTATTTCATTTCATATATTTACTGTGTGACAAAATTTATATCCATGAATATATAATGCATCGTACATAACGACAATGTTGGAAAAAATATTGAAAATGGTCTTTTTATTGTTTTCAACACTAAATATAATATCAGGATGGATAAACATTCAGTCGCCACGATATTACGCTGCATTAGATTTTTTTAATAATTTGTTTTTGATTATGAAAATATTCCGATCGGAATGGTGGCGTCTGGATATATTTTTTTTTATTATAATAGTGTGCCGTAATGCACGTGTGTCAAAATGTCTGGGTGTCTGTTGACATGTTTATTGGCAGGAGTGTGGTTCTGCAAGATAGACGAATTGATCTCGAATCAATCCTTCTGAAGGCACGCGAGGGATTGTTAATGGCTCGAAATAATATTGGCGATACGATTGTGATCGATCTCGGATATTTTTCATTTAACTTATGTTTTACTTTGACTGTGAAAAAATTTCAATATTTTAGCGAGCGCTAAGTGTATTGATAGGGCACGTTTGTGAGCATTTACAAAGGTTCAATTAAATTTTGTATTGAATATTGACATATCGCAAAGATCATACGAAAAATTCCAGGATCGATCGTAAACCGATAGCCGCCATCGCAGTGCCACCTTGTGTACATATCGGGGATTGGAAACCGGTAAAGATGGAGTCGGTTAGTGTCTGTGAACTTTTAAATTTCGAGTTCGCACCAACTTTAAAATGTAATACGACGATACAAAACTTCAATTATTACGACATTTAACTTCAGTTTCAAATTAGCGCACAGTAAATTTAATTTCTATCAAACTCTAGTCATGATAGTTAAATAAAATTTAATAATATCAGGACCCGTGACGTATACAGATTTAAAATTTAACCTTTTACCTTAAATTATTGCCTTGCGAGCTAAAGTCCTCGGGAACCTTTAATAACCGGTCAATATCATATCGGTTACAATCCCTGGCTGGGTTACTACCCATGGTAAACGTGAGGTCGTGTTTGCCGCAGGCGGCGACGCTAATGAGCTCGCAGCTGGCTCGGCAGCTGGTGGCGCCACTGCCGCCGCCCCCCCGGCCCTACGTACGGACGCCCCGTTTGTACCACGCACTCAAACACCCGCTTCCCATCGATTGGCCGCCCGGGGGCTACCATGCGCTCGCCCGCACCGAATGTCGATTCCGACCGCCTGCACCGGTCATGTCCGGTTCGAGTCGTGTCGCGCTCGTGTCACTTGAGGGATTAACGCGCTTTGATACGTACGGGACGCGTCGCAGAACGTGCGATTGTTTGTACCTTCGTACAACTATTGTAGAGATTGTGCAGAAATACTAATTAAGCAAAGGTAGCTTAACACTTAAATCCTATATGTGTGGAATCCTGTTTCGTTCTCAGGAATAGCTATACAGTTTTGATTGGTCTTAAATCTGATTATTTTTGCCCTGACCATGGTCCAAACTGCTGAATCGACATAGGTTACCGTAAATAAAAAGGTTCAACTTAATTTTCGCATAGATTTATATATCTGCATTTGATTCCTGCGTCCGCCTAACGTGAGACGGACGTTAAGAAAAAAGGACACGAGCAAAGAACGATCAAGCGTTATTCCTGTAAGATGATAGTGAGCATTCGACATAATTCGAATCGGAGATAACGTGTACAGCGTCAGAATTTACACTCGCTTCTTGCATCCGATCATTGTCAGATTCTTCTTGTTTTTGGATAATAGAATTGTTCGGTAGTTTTGTACTTCACAAAAATTATATTTGAAGTCTTTTGAATTTGGAATCAGCAAGTTGATGGAAACTTTTTTTAAATTGAATTACACTCGATTATTGTAAGTAGTCCATTACAATTTAGACGTGTAATGTCCGCCATAATATAGGTATGTTTGAATTTTATTTGTTAATAAAATACTAAAGGATAGTTTATAAATGCACTCACTTTAGTATAACTTTATTTGACTTGTAAAATGTGTAATAATTTAAAATGCAAACATAGACAGTATGATGAAAAAGTACACTCCCAGATTGACAGACATCCTGTCCCAGAAGAATTAACCATGAAGCGACAATCGACCATCGACAATGATTCGATGCAAGGACGAGTGACGTTCGATTCGATTCATTCTAAAATGCGAACGGCCGAATCGAACGTCAGAGCGACGAGGGTCAAACTCATCCGTGGTTTTGGCTTCATTTAATTTATTCAAATAATACCACTTGCTTAACGAAATTTCAAGCTATATATCACTGTTAATTTCTCTTCAATTTTTCGTTTTTAACCAAATTTTTGGCTTGCGGTGTGATTAATTGGCTTTTATGATATACTGTAGTCGATGCGAACAATCGACGTTGTCTCGAACCAAAACCCGTCTATACTCGCCGTTTCAAAATTTAACAAGTTTATTAAAACATGGAAGTCAAGGTTTAGAGTGTGTGGTGGTGGCTTTACATGACAAAATTGTTGTTCACGGATTCATTTGCATGCTTTCACAGATATCATATGTAAGCTAGTTGTAAACGTGATCGAGCCGTAGCTTTGTTTTATATCGCATCGCGGTCCAGCCCCGCCGGGCGCGATCCCGACGCGCCGACGTATTCCGGTCACGCAAATTTGTCACGGTGCCGTCGGTGTGCGTTCTTATCATCTATTATAATTTTATGTGTACACGTCTTAAGGTAGCGGCCACATTGTAAATATCGACCTGAACGTCAGTTTCAACGTGCTCTAATGTAATAGTGAAATGGAAAAGAAATTCTATTTTAACGAGTATTAAATGTTAAAACATTATGATTCTGGTACGTTGTCTGACTTTCAGCTTTGAGTATGAAATATTTTTAGTGACAATATTTCGTATTTTATATTGGCCTGAGGTATTGTGACGTTGGTGTCGATTGATTTTCATGATGTGTGTCTTTACTTTTAACTTTATTCTGTTTACGGTGTACATATCGCTTTTCTCGTCTATCGTTGTCGTATTTGTTTGTTTTGTTTGTAAGCGAAATGGAAGTCATTCGACACGGCTCTGCTTAATACTACCGCGAGAGAAATGTCGAAGTAGATTTTTTAGAAGACGCTCATGTAAATATGTTGATGTTTATTTTTTATTATTTTGAAATGTTTAAAATATTCCTTCGTCTGTATTCGACATCTCTCCCATGGTTCGGTATAAAGTCGGTGGAGGAGTCCTATTATAAGTTTGGGATGCGTAACGTTCGTGACGTGTGCAGTACGGCGGCGGCAAGGGCGGCGCGGGAGGAGCGGGGGCCGCGGGCGCGGCGGCGGCGGGGGCTCCACGGCGGCATCCCGACTTCGCGAAGGGAGAGGGCTTCTCGGCGGGTCCGGCGCCTGCAGCGGCACGATTCGCTCCACCCGCGTGGGGCGGCGGCTTCCCGAGGGGGGCGGCGCCCGCACCTGCACCCTCGTGGCGGCCGGGCGCGCCGCACCAACAGATGCACAACGCCCCACACGCGCAGCCCCCTTGGCCGCATCAGCCGCAACACCAGTACCAACCGCCGGTTAGTATTAATCTATGAAAGTATTTCAAATAATAAAGTATCACGTCTCTGTGCACTCCGAAGCTTACAGAACTGTCAAGTTTAACTTTCAGATCACTAATCCCCTAATCTCACTTTATTAACTTCATCAGTAGAACGATTTTCTAGAATGTATTTTTCAAGTATAATTATTGAATTTATTTTTTTATTCCATACATTTGAGAATGTGTAATGTCAAATGATCGTTTATTATAATCAAAAACCCAGTCTTCTTCTTAAAACGCCTTATTGAAATAATATGTAAGTACTACTTTTGTTTTCCATATAGGGTTCCGGTCCAGCCCTGGGTCCCGGACAGATAAAACGAGAACTGACATTTCCCGCCGAGTGCGTGGAGGCCACCGTCCCCTCCAGCGAGACGCGGCGCCGGCTAACGAAGACCGACGTGGCGCCCGTCGACGCGTGGCGCATAATGATGGCTCTCAAGTCTGGCCTGCTAGCCGAGACCTGTTGGGCACTCGACATCCTCAATATTCTCCTCTTCGACGACAACTGCATAGGCTACTTCGGGCTGCAGAACATGCCCGGTCTCTTGGAGTTACTGCTAGAGCACTTCCACCGCAGCCTCAGCGACGCGTTCGACGCCCCACCATCCGAGCCGGAGCCCTGGTACGCGCCGGCGCCACCTGCGGAGCCCCCGGCCAAGACGCGTCGGAGACTCGAACCGCCCGACCCGCTCGACCGTGTGCGACTGCTGGACGGCCATGACTACACACTCGAGACGCGCCGCCGCCAGCCGGTCACCTACCGCCCGCCCGCTGAAGCCGAGGAAGACCTTTTAGCGCCGGACGACTGTGACTCGGACACCGAGCGCGTCGAGGACGCCCTCGAGCCCTGGCAATTTGGCGGCGATGCGTATGTGACCCCTTGCTTTCGCGGCGAGTTTGTGCCGCTGCCCTTCGTGCGGCTCCTGCCCGGGGAGCGTCCGCCGTCGCCTCCTGCCCCGCCCGTCACCTCGCCCGTCGCGCGGCTCGACCCCGACCTGCGGGCGCCCGATGCGCCGGATCCGCCCGACACCGAGCCGGATGCAAATGGCGAAGCCGACAACCTGGAGGCCGAACCGATGGAGCTCGAGCCGGAGCGCCGCCCGACTCTCCTCGTCCGAGACCCTGCTGGCGTGCTCAAGCGGCGCCGGCTCGAGGACTACGAGGACGAGTGCTATACGCGCGACGAGCCAAGCTTAAACTTGGTGAACGAGTCTAGAGACGCGCTGGCGAAGCGCTGCATAGCGTTGTCAAATATCCTCCGCGGGCTAACGTTCGTGCCGGGAAACGAGGCGGAGTTCTCACGGTCGGGCGCTTTCCTCGCGCTCGCGGGCAAGCTACTGCTACTGCACCACGAGCACGCGCCTCGGGCCGCACGCGCCCGAGCCTACGAGCGAGCGGCGCGTGACGAGACCGACGCGGATGGTTGCTGTTCCAGTCTGCGCGGCGAGTCTGAATGGTGGTGGGACACGCTGGCGCAGCTGCGAGAGGATGCGCTCGTTTGCTGTGCGAACATCGCCGGTGGCGTCGAGCTTTCCGGACAGCCGGAGGCGGTTGCGCGGCCGCTATTAGATGGACTTCTGCATTGGAGTGTGTGTCCGGCGGCGGTGGCAGGAGACGCGCCGCCGGCGGCTGCGGCGGGCTCGCCGCTGTCCCCGCGGCGACTCGCGCTTGAGGCGCTCTGCAAACTGTGCGTGACGGACGCAAACGTGGACCTCGTACTAGCGACGCCCCCGCGCGGGCGTATCGCGGCGCTGTGCGCGGGTCTCGCGCGCGACCTTTGCAGGCCGGAGCGGCCAGTGGTGCGCGAGTTCGCGGTCAATCTCCTGCACTACCTAGCTGGTGCGGGTGGCGAAGCGGCACGTGAGGTGGCGTTGCACGCGCCGGCGGTGGCGCAACTGGTGGCCTTCATAGAGCGTGCCGAGCAGACGGCGCTCGGCGTGGCCAACCAGCACGGCGTGGCGGCGCTGCGCGACAATCCCGACGCGATGGGCACATCGCTGGATATGCTGCGGCGCGCGGCCGCCACCCTGCGTCGGTTGGCGGAGCGCGCCGAGAACCGACCGTTGATCCGCCGCCACGAGCGCCGGCTGCTGTCGCTCGTCATGTCGCAGATCCTCGACCAGAAGGTGGCCCACGAGCTGGCGGACGTGCTGTTCCACTGCAGCCGGGGCGCGCGCGACGGCGACGCGGCCGCGGACGACCAGTGACATCAGTGAGCGGTGACCGCGTGCGGACGCTCGACGCCGCCCGACTGATGACTGATACCCGAGGGTACACGTGTACATATAGTGTTAGGGTGACGCGACGCCGGGCCGCCCCCCGCCGTCCGAACTGTTAGTCTGTACAATCTGATTTTTGTTATTTATGTCCGTGATGATTTATTTACAAGAATGTCGATGTACTATCGATCGATTTCTATTGTTCGATTGAGAAACAGATGTATTATAACTCGTAATTTTGATTTTTATAATAAAATGGGACTTGAATCTGTTTATTCGTTTTATGATGGAGATTTTATACCGAGTACCTATAGCGCCTTGTTTATAAGGGAATAAGTAGTGAAGGAGTGTGAGGAGCTTAAATTGGGATAATTTTTTAATTAAGTTTAATGTGAATTATTACAATAATCTATAATATATTGAAATTGAACCTGATTTTATTTTTTTTCTGAATTGGCATTTTATGATCAGTGCACCTTTCAAAATTGACGCTCGGAAAATCCTTTAACTCGAAACTAACTGAGTTCATATGAAAGCTATTGGCCAGCATTCAGTTTATTAGTTCTTAGATCACTAGTTTTTTATTAAAGAAACATTGAATTGATTTGTAAGAGCTAATAAAATCTCAACTACTTTTCCAGTAATTAAAGTAATAAATACGTAAATTCCTTACAGTATATTCACGGCATGAGAATTTCATATTATAAATGATCTGCATTTTTGACTATTATGGTTATTGGCAGCATAATCTGAGAAACTGTCAAATATAACATTCTTTTCTTAACTATTCTTCGAATTTGTCATACTTCAATTCTGTAAATGTTTGATCAAACTTAAAAATTCTGTTTTTTATAGATCATTATAAAAATTATTGGAACTCATTACAATAGTAATATAAATGTACAGTACAGCGTAGAATAGACTCTTTTGGATGTTACGAGACCCTTTTGCCGATATCCGATGGAGTGTCAGTCGAGCGATAGTAAAAAATTATTTAAAGTGTTCGATGCTACAAAACGCAAATACATCAGAAAAAAGAGGGAGGGCTTCGACGACAACAACTCGCTAGCCACCGACGATTCCACCACAGTAAGTATTTGTAACCGTCGACATTCTATATCTAATAATCTGCAGGAGGTACCTACTCTGTATAAGTGACCGGTCACAGGATAGTACTGTGGGTCAGCTGTAAGTGGACAAAATCATGTCGGGTCACACATACATTGCTTGATTGTAACCTTCTAAGGTCACATCAAAGTTGTAGCGCCAGCGGTTTGGGTCATTAAGGTTTTAAGACTAACTGAGCGACGTTGCAAGTATTCTAAAGTAATTTTAAAAAGGCTGTGCACTTTGGGTTTTCATGGGATGCGGTTCTTAATTTATTCACAGACATTTTATAACTTAGTAGCTATCGCAATCTTCACGTTGTCCTTTTCCGATTTTAGAAAACATTTGACCATCTTTTTTGCAATAATTATAACGATAATAAATAACAATTTACGGTCTAAACTTTCAAATCTTATGCAGTGGTTGCTTAATAAAGTTTATAATCTTGTTATTTATATATCATTAAAAAATAGTGTAATGTTCCCTAAAATCACACGTAGGATGTCTGGGTGGGGATATTTGGGTCTAAAATTGCTAGATTGTAAATGTCTAACATTTAACATAGGTACAAACATAGAACGGTTATTTTAGGTTAAGAGCCTTAATAGAGGAGTACTGCTGTGCCGCAATTATTCAGTCATAAATTGTTCTATATATTTAAACTTGGACAGGGTTGCCAAGGCAATGGCCGTCAAGTTACATCAGCAAAAACAAGCTTGCAAAATCTTTCTACCAACATTGTTGCTGATATGAAGAATGAAATAATTTCTGCTGAAAGGTTAAAGCATTTATTATAATGAAGAAAATAATATTTATCTATATCAAGAGATTTTCTAGATATCCTGATAAGTCCAATATATTTGTGATTCTAAATAGATGATTTTATTAATGAGGGAGGACAATACAATAGGACCCGTAGTTAAATGCCGAAAAAAGTATAGTTTCGTCATGTCCTATCAGCCTTAATATTGAATTAGTAAAGTTATAATTTATAAACAACAATGAATAAAGGATTTGCTATTGAAGGAAGGACGAAAAAAATTTATGCTCATATAAACAAGTAGAGTATCTATGTATAGTCCACTAAAAGTATGTTATTACATTATAACTTGAGACATATCGCTCCTGAAGTTTTAAAACATGCCCCTCCCCCTCTAACTTCAAGAAGGTATGCGCTGGAAAGTTCTAAAAAATGTAAGTTTTATACTTAAAAATTACAATATGAGTGGATATATGCGATTGTATATACTTACGGAAACAATTCAAATCCAATTTATATGTAGTTTAATCAATCAGGGATCGCTACAGCAGCCCTTCGGCGTCTCCGGAGGACCGCGCGTGTCGTCGGTCGGTGCGGTGTCGTCGTCGAATGACGTTAGTTGCTCTATAATCGTAATCGTTTGTAACTATAGTTACAAACGTTTATTAAATTGGAACAAAACATTCCTCAATGTGAGTTTAATGTCCAGGTACATAAACAAGCTGGTAACCTATTATGGATTATTTAACACTATAACCGTATCGGGTTCAAAGATTAATTTGGTTTTTTTAGATACGAAATCTTGTAATATGAAAAAATTATGTAACTAAATTTGAAAAATAGGTAACACTTTTACTTCAGTCAGGAATGGTTATGATTTAATGCTTCATTATTAGCATTTTTTATGGATGATTAGATGACCCAAAAACAATAAAGACAAAAATGTTTATACAGTCGAGTCCCAATCAGCAAATAACATATAAAAGATAATCTCTAATGAATATTGTTAATCTAGTAATTTATTGAACTTCCCGCCAAATTCCACAGTCATAGATTAAAATGGAATGAATCTGGCACACAGATTAATGTATGTAGTACAAATAATATGTCGATTATCATTTAGTATTGACAACAATAAAAGTTTTATTGAACCTCAACAGAACATGAATCTCTTCTTACCGTGGCATGAAGTGGCTTAACCTATTCCACTGCCCACCTTGGTATGAAGTAGGGATGTTATGGAGATCCGTAACCGTAATCGAAACCATTGGATATCCGAAATGAAAATATATCTGAAACCGTAACCGAATCGGATAAAAAAATTTGAATAATATCGGATAGTGGTGATCTAAATGAAACACATTATGACAGCTTTTCACTGTCCGAGCTGATACACTAGCTGCGTCGCTTTCATCTTTAGACATTTTTATTATTTGATTTTTAAGGTTTTTATTCCATGATCATAATACCAAATAATACGTAAAACGAAAGTGAAACTCTTACGTTGTAAATACATTATATTTTTTTAAGTCCTAAATCATCTAATATCCGTAACCGAAATTATCCGAAAAAATAGGATAATCCGAAATAATTTCATACCTATAACCGTAACTGAAACCAGCAAAATATTATTCTACATCCGTATCCATATTCAGATCCGAAATTTGTTATCCATGACATCCTTAGTATGAAGTACCTGGTAGGTACTCGCCATTGGATGGCTTTATTGGTAGAGACGCTGCCTACCGAGGCTGTGGTCCCGGATTCGGTGTAGATATACGAGTATGTCACAGATAAATAATTATTCACGGGTGTTGTGATTTTATGATTAATAATGTTCGTTGAGATAGTAATTGTTTACAATGATAAGACCAACGAAATTACCTATTTAAATTATTATGAAGGCTAGATATTTATCTTAAAATAAATTACCCAAGTCTGATTATGAAATCTCGTAGCTCCATTGGAAGAGATGTCGGGTCGAGCTACTTTCCTGTTTGACGTCAACCAACCTATCAATATCCAACTATATTTTTATTGCAGGAGAGACGGCATATCTCTAGCCCTCAATGCGGGTCTCGTGTCCACTCCCCGCTCGGTTTCTCCTCGTCAAGTACGTTTTATTTCATTGCATATATTTATGTTTGTTACATATAAAAGACTAACAGATATCAGTAATTTAAACTGCATTCATTTTTACGTTTTTTCATTAATGGATAGGAGGCCGATGCTGGTATAGAGTCAATTCCCCACGATCAAGATTCGTTCATTTACGCTTTCATTGAAGAAGCAGTGAAAAGAGATAAGAGAAAGTAAGTCTGTGTGTGTGTAAGTCTCGTGGCATATTTTATTAATTTTGTCTTAAAATTATAATAGGTTGATCCTGCCAGAATTGGTTTGGCAATGGTTCTTTACCTATTTCTCTAGCTATTACGCTCCTTCCAAAATAAACCGTGAATATTTTTTACGTTATTTACGTTGTAACTTGTAAGGTTAGGGAGGCAGTTAAGAATGTTGTTCACCACTTCTTTTGTGGCCGGCAACGCGTCGCGAAACCCAGTAGATGTTATAGTTTCATGGATTATGTGCAGATGTGACAATTTATCGTCGCACGACTCTTCAGTTCTTTTGCTGCCAATTACAGACCATAAAAAATTCAATTTACGCTAAATGTAAATTTAATAATAATAATAACTTAACGTTGACCATGTAGAGAGACATATCTAAAAGTATTTTAATTGTGACAGGCGCTCCTGTTTTTTATATTTTTGCCGATTCCTGATTTATATTTTTATAGTGTCACCTTGATCCATGTAATGTAATAAATGACAATTCACACACACTCACCCCGCACTAGATTTCCCCGTATTGCGGGTGGGTGCCATAGACACAATTAGACGTCACAAACACCCACAAACTATTATCTTTTGGGTCGAAATATCGGTAAAAAATATAAAAATTGTGAGTACCACCACAGATAAAACTTAAAATCTACAATGTTCGCGATGATATTAGTTTAAGATCTAAAAGTAATGACACATAATCCAACTTGAGTATATAAAATATGTATGAACATAATAATATTTGTAAATTCACATGTACGAAGAAGAATTTAATATTTCAGACGAGACACATAATTCACTGATATAGTCTTTATAAATAGGAAGACCTAAGGATTTGTCCCAGATCGTTTTGTCATCATTATAGGCATCGTCACGCACGTAGATATGACGAGAAGCGAGGCGCCAGGGAGAGCGAGGCGTCCCCGCCGCGGGAGCACGGCCACCGCTGCCGACGTCGTCGAGGCGACCGGCCTTCCAAGGAACGGGAGAAAGAACGGTTCTTATAATTTATTTGGGTGAACACAGGACTCACGTTCTCTACCGTATTTAATCGTACGAAAGTGTAATAGCATGAAATTTACGCGTCAGCACACAATATTTACGAGCCTGTAATATATCTATCGGTCAGTGGTTGGTTGGTGCGAGACAAACATAACGCTACGCTCGACGCTGGTATATTAAGTTTATGGTTGTTACAGTGTATCTATATTAATAATGTCATATGTAATATAAAGAGAGAGTGCGAATTTTGAGAGTTTGTGTATGTATGCGGAAAGTAACCACCGGAACCATCTTAAAGCTCCATTATTCTAGATGACCGTACATGTATAATAATGTATTGTAGAATCCGAACGAAGTCGGAACGGGCCGTTATTTAAATTATAAAGAGGAGTGCGTCCGTAATCAAATTAATAAGTAGGTAATCATTTTTAAGTAACGCCGCAGAATTATGAGGGTTTTTATCATAGAAGAAATCGGTTCTGAGGCAAACCCTTCTAAAAATTCATGCAATAGCGCATTGTAAGAAGGAATTTTAAATCAATAATTTAGCTATATCAAAATATATTTTCCTGTTTCTCGTTAAGTTATGAATCGTTGTAATCGATAGGTATCAGATGAGTTCGATTACCTAAACAGGTTTTTTATGGCAGTTACAAAAAGGAAGAATCGGTACCCGCTATCGAGCAGACGAAGCTTTTAGAGACATTTGCAAAACTGTGTGCACAGTTTAACGAGAAATCGACTGCGCATGCCGAGAGTAAACAACTGGTTAGCGTATTTTAACCTAATAATTTACAAAACCAGAAGTGATTAATGTTATCGGAGCACTAATAGATCCCCTTCTGCGAATATAACTTTATAATGTTTTAGGCATGTACGCAAAGTCACAAATCTCTGCAATGTGAAGTCGTGTCAAGACGTGATTCCTACAATGTAGATCATAGACCAGAGAGACTAAACAGCCGACAAGTTTCTAGAGATAACGTCTCCCCGTCCAGAATTAGAAGCCATGAAAACTTTCGTAGTCGAGAAACCAATATTATAGCGACAAACGTCCATCCAGATAATCGAAAATCCCACTGCGTTTGCTATTCTGCTTACGACAAAGAGACACCGAAATACGCTAGCAAGCTGAACATAACAAGCTCAAGAATCCGCAATACAGACAGCAAATATCCAGTTTACCCACGAGATAATTCGCCTACAAGAAGTAGTGTTGATCACCCATACTATAGGTCTCATGTAGCTGACAGAAGAGATTGTAGAGAATACGATGACCGTCGGGAAATAGCAAAAGATCGATCTTACGAAGACAAGAGAGAATATTGTGAACAAAAAGCCAGTAGAAGCTTCGATGTACAGAGGGAACGCTACGATGATAGAGCTCGTAGAACAGTTAGAAGCGATAGAGAAAAGTTTTATGGAGAGCCTCGAGATTTTAAGGATAAAAGATATGTCGATAGCCCTAGAGAGAGATATTATGAAGACAAACCGACGAAACATCGTCACCTTTCGAACAGGGAACGCTCGAGAAGAAACTTGGAGAGATTTGAACGAAATTCATTAGCATCTAGAGATGATGACTACAGAGAAAGATTTTCGGAACGAGAACGCGATTCTGGGCTAAGCGTAGCCGATGGAGAGACCAGTACAATAAGCGGTAGAAGTAACTGTTTGAGAGTTGTGAAGGTATGTCTAAGTACAACGTAAGTAGTAAAGAAATTTAAATTGCTACATAAGATGTTTCATTTATTGCTTTCAGCAAGAAATTTCTGAACAAAGGGAAGCAATGGACAAGATGATGAAATTGTGGAAGGAGTTGATGCGCTGTTTTAAGGGTGTTTCTAAAGCACAGGACCAGGAAAGGGGTGTTCAAGTAGTATCTGTTAATTTTCTGATTTACGTTAACACTTTAGAGGTAACTTATAGGGATTTTGTTCCAATATATTCATCGTGGACCATATTATGCAAAGCTTTATTTTGTATAATATATTTTTATGTCGTAAAGCGCCACGAACATTCTAATTCGTTCAATTAAATTCATTGAATCGAAATCATTCTCATTGTTAAAGATTGATATTAAATGAATATTCGTAAATTTTTTTTCGCCGTTGAACAATTTTTTAAATAGAATACCTTTTTTTTTTTGAATCGCCTGACTTTTCACGGCAAGATCTCTTTTACTCTAATTCAGTTTACATGTATCAGGAATCTGCAGCAAACGTGCAAGAATCCGCTGCTGCCCAGCTACGTCTGTGGCGCGAATGTATGCGCAGATACGAGACAGTGGCACGAGATGTTGGCGACACTGACGCGAGGCTCATGGTACATTTAGCGTGCATTTAAAAATGTTGTCGGATGAGTGTAACGATGTTGTCGGATGAGTGTAACAATGTTTGTCAGATGAGTGTAACAATGTTGTCGGATGAGTGTAACGATGTTGTCGGATGAGTGTAACAATGTTGTCGGATGAGTGTAACAATGTTTGTCA